>CAIGRP010031972.1:0-57047 GCA_903798385.1 Fraxinus cuspidata
TCATAGTCTTGATTTCCAACAGTATCCTCTGCCTCTTGTTCATTTTAAAGAAGATGAATATGGACTTGCACGGAGCGTTAGTTTTAATCCTATGTTGATATCCTGTGCAGAAAATAATATTTGAGTGCTTTAGGTAGTCTATCTTGCACGATTCTAAAGCTTTGACATTTGTTGTTTCTTTAACAATAACTCCTCAGTTTCAATTCCAATATTAATTCAAGAGTACATTTATATATATTCTCTCATGTAATGTTGTGTATGTACTGAGTGAAATTATTTCCACATGTTTCAGTTTATAAAATTTGTAGGAAAATATATCTCTGATCCCATTCCTTAACCATGTCTTACAGCTGAGCCAATAGCCCCTGGTCCGGGTTCTGATTCCTCTAGCGAACTGTCTGGAGCAGATATGCCTTCATCGACATTGTTTGGCATCGGGATAAGGCGTATTACCTTCTTCTTTCTCTTTCTTAAGGTGGCTTTTCTTGAGAGACAATTCCTTATCTTGATTAATTAACCTGAGATATGATTTGTTTATCCAACTTAATGTCCTGTTCTCTTCCTTCTCCTTCCATTTTTTTTTTTTTTTTTTGGCTGGGTTTGAATCAATTATCATACCTTCGGGCGTTATTCTACCATTGTAAAATATGTTAATCAGAAGTGTTGACGTCGAAAATTGTATGACCAAGATTTATGCCAACTTAAAATGCAAATTACAATTGTAACTACAAATGTTTTGCTCTTTTTTCCTTCAAAGAGATATTTGATATTGAAGTGATGCTACATCCCGTATCAAAGGAATTGTTATTGATCAAACATCAGGTTCAGAGCAAGGTGTTTATTATCCACCTACTAGCTACTATGATTATTATTACCCTGGTCAGAAGTTATCTGGTTCTGTATTGAAAAATAGCTTCTATCAACTGCACCTTTTCTTGATAGTGGGATAGTGGGGTTTGGGGAAGGATGTCGTTTCTAGTTATGGTTGAAAGGTAGTGCAAGGTTCGTGCACTTTGTCTTGATATTGTGTATGTGTGAAGCTGAAGATCTTTTGTGAATCACTGAAATGATTGATTTAATGTATTTACTCTATTGTTATTTCAATGTTATTGCGGGATATAATGGTAGCATTGCTCAGTCGGATGATAAAGGTTGTTTTAACAAAGCAGGTGGTTCTTACAGAGCATGTTCTTCCCACAAGACTGGAATTGTAAATTGATCAAGTGTGTTATATCTGGGATTCTGAAGCTTGTTCTCATGTAGAATTCATGCAATCTATTTTCTATGTTGTTACTCTTTAAATATAATTTTATTGATTTACCTCTTACAAGGGGATAAATCAGATGATGGTCCCTTCTCTATTTTATGCCTGGCTATGGTCCTTATGGATCAGACGCCTTTTCGTGCTACACATATGATTCTTCCTATTCTGGAAATGGCTCAACTGGCTCTGCTGCTAAATCTGGTACTATGAATGATGGGACCAAGTGCTTCGAGGAGGTCAAATGCTTTTAACTCAACAAAGAGTAATAACAATATTTTAAGCAAGGCTTCAAGTTTGGGTTGGAATCCGAAAGTACAACAGCCTTCTTCTAATTTTTTGAAGTTTATCCATCCTACTCAGCCAATCAAGCCGTTAAACAAGGTATATCTTAATTTTTAATCAGAACTTCTTATTCTTCTAAAATACCTATTATAATATACTTTTAATCTTTAGCAGATACTTTGACTTAAACCTGCACTTTCTATTCCTTTTTCTTATTTTTTGTCATTTGCATGTAATCATAAAAAAAACCTAATGCATGTTTGGTACGTAGTATTGGACATAACTTGACAGAATAAAGAACAAGATCATTAGCTTCTTGTTCTTTTTTATTTAGTGTCAAGTACTATCCATCCTCCCTACCAAAAATGCACTTAGTTTATTGGGATCAGTATTAACTAAATCTTTTGATTTCATGGTTTTTTCCGCACTGGTGTCTTGCATAGGTGTTTTCTTGACTTTGAGTTGTCATCTGTTGAAGTTAGGTTCTGAATTCCATTCGAATGCTGTCCCAAATGGATTTCAACCAGTTGGATTTTTCATCATTCACAAACCGAAACACAGGTGGTTAACCTCATGCACTATGGTCCAGTGAATTACCAATCAACAGGCAGATTATGGAACAACAATAATAGATACAAGTTAAGAGAAAATTTTATCAAAAATGGAGAATTTAGATCCTCAACAGAATTAACTCGTGGTCCGAGGGCCAAAAATAGTAACAATTCCACACAGTTATCGGCTGAGGAGCAGCCGGGGCTGGCTATTCCAAGGGACAACCATAAATTAGAAGAGTTTCAAATACAATATGATAGAGCAAAGTTTTATGTGATCAAGTCGTATAGTGAGGATGGCATTCACAAGTGCATCAAATATGAAGTTTGGTCAATTACTCCAAATGGAAAACAAGAAATTAGATGCTGCTTTCTGGATGTGAATGCTATAACGTGCGAATCAGAAGCGAAGTATCCAGTCTTCCTATTCTTTTCTGTAAGCTCATTGCATTTCTTCCTTCTATTTTGCAACTCAATAGTTGATAATTTTTGGGTTTGTGATCTATCATAATAGTCATCTTAACTAAACCTTTGTTTATCATTACCGAAATCATGTACTCCAGTTTGTTAATCTCGCTATGCTTTCGTTGTAGAAGTTTCAGTCACTTATGCTATGTCTGGTTGGGATTATTTAAATAGAACTGACTTCATTAAAGAAGAAAAATAAACTAAAATCTTGCACGTTATACAAATTAGTTCAGTCATGTTCCATACTGCCTATCCCAACACGCACTTCTTTTATTAGAGTGATTTATACCTTCGTTTATATAGGTGTAGCTGAGATGATTGGGCAGTTTGATTTCAACAAAAATATGGACTTCGGCAGCTCGACAAGTGGAATGGTTTCTTCCCCGTAAAGTGGCACGTAATTAAAGACGTTCTCAATATTCAATTAAAACATATTACCCTTGAAAACAATGATAATAGGTCCGTGACATATACCGGGGAGACACGAGGTAGTTTTTCCTACTTTAGTTGCAACATTCTTTTAGAGCATGTCGTTTTAAATCAAATTCAATTTAAATTCTTGCCTTTTACTTTTATGGATATGGAGGTGCATTTATTGAATACTATTTAATAAAATTTCCTCAGATTTTTAAGTTAGAAGACTGTTTCATAATGTTGACTGATGCTTTTGTAATGTAATTGTTCTTGAAAGATTGGACTGAAGCAAGGGTTAGAAATGCTTAGCATTTTCAAGAATTATTCAGAAAAGACTTCTATATTAGAAGACTTCAGCTTCTACAAAAATTGAGAAAAATTACTCAAAGCTAAGAGAATGCTAAACCAACCTCAGAAACTGATGAATCCCAAAATTATGATTCAGGGGTGAGTTTTCCATTATATATTGTTCAGTTATACCAAGTACTGAGGACTGAACGCTTGGATATTGTGCATATGATCTTAATGGCAATCAATTCTATTGATTGCATGCATGATGGCCGATATGCATATCTTGCGAATATATGACTCTTGTTCACCTCATGTCAACTTGACGATGCTGATTTCGTTCTTATTCACATAATTTTATTTTATTTTTTGAACTTCTGATTATGTTTGATATTTGAATTACTATTTTGTGATGGTACAGAAGCATTTGAAGGGATGGGTGGGATGGTCAGCGAAGAACTAATGAAGATCAATACTCATTTACAGCCTTTCATTTGGTTCTCGCCTGATGACGAGTCTTATACGAATCTCACAAGAGAGGACGAGTGTCGCGAAAATTGAATTTTAGTAGGAATACAAGAATTCTGCAGTGTCATTGATTTTTTTATTTTCTGATTTCCCATGAATTTAATCTATAAAATTGCTTCAAATTTCTTCATCAGTCTTGGTTCTAGTTTTGGATTTTAGTTTGACAGATCATGTCACATTTTTCTTTCTATTTGGATTCTTGTCATGCCCCTTCAAAGAATGTAAAGTTCACGTGCAAAGAACGAACAATTATTGTAAGGTTAACTCAATAAAGAATGTAATGCATGCACGTGCGAGGAACGTGACATGCACGTGCGAGGAATGTGCAACTTTAACACTGAGTAATAAATGTCTTACTGTTAATGAAACTTACTGCATCATCGAGATTCATTCGAAAAACTTGACAAACTAACAATAATCCAACAAGAAAAAACATTAAAAACAGAAGAATTTCAAAGGTTCATCTCACAAATCACGTGACTACTCGCTCACTCATGGTACCTTACCATTTGGTTCTTGATTTGATACTGATAAACATCATCTTGTTCATCACTCTCCTTCAAAGAATTCAGTAGTGGCATGTACATTGGCGGCACAGGCGGCAGGACTGGTGGAGCCACCGCATAGTATCGTGCTAATGCTACCGGATTATGGCACATCACATTGTCCACCACCCCATGCCCGGCTGCGGCCATGGACTCATAAAACACCTGTCTCTGAAATGATGCACACTGGATATTACTACTATTTGATGCACCACCAAATTGAACACAATCATTGTCATTCATCAAAAGCATCATAGAATGCATTTCTTGGCGATGATCAATACTAGGATAATGAATAGGTACATGCATTTCTACTGGTTTCATGGAGGAAATTGCCTGCTGCTGATTTATCACCTCTAACTCTATGCCTCTTTGGATCAATCTTCCATGCCCCAAATCCATCGTATTCATATCGAATCCATTGTCGTTTCGTTTCAGCATTTCGATCCTCGACTTGACGTATCCGGCCTTATTGCTCAACAAGGCATAAAATTCCCTCAACTGAGTTTCTGACAGTTCATCCATCAGATTAATCCAAGTAGGGTACTTGGCTTCCATGTTCTTTTTCCGCAATTTCGCAAGCTCTTCTTCGATTTTCCGCTTCCGATCGTGAAAAAAATCAGACAGGCCAAACGTTTTGTTCCCGGAATCTTTGTTCTTGTTCTTGTATATGTCGATTATTCGTCGGATTTCTTCGAGATTTTGAGGCCATATTTCTGGCTCATCTGTGTTCTTGTCTTGTTTAGGGGGAAAGATTATCATGCATGCACTAACATCACACAATGTGGTGAATTCATGCATTTTTCTCATCAAACCCTCCTTTCTTTTCTTGAATGTTATGTTTCTTGATTTCTCCTTGCTTATCAGTTCCATGTTCAATTTTGCGCGTCCCATCCTGTCACAAAATACAATAGATAAGATTTTAACGGTTAATAAATTCTAACATGACTAATGAGAAATCCTATGAAAAATACGATCCCGTGCCAGCGAAAGGTTTTTTGCATACAGACAATCTATGCAGTGTGAATCGTTCCCTAAGGAACCCCGAAATGGCTGCCATCCAACGGGTACACTAATTAACTAAGATTACAAATGACAATAAATAATCAAAAGAAATATCAAAAATTCAAAATCGATCCAAACTAGTTGGTTATAATATGATATATTCAATTCCCATGTAGGATTTTTATACAAATTTAAATAAAGTTCAGTTCTATTGATTAAAGTTACTTATTTTCAATGAAAACTCATTAAAAAACAATAAATCCCTGCAATCATTGAAGCAATTCATACAAAAAGTTAATAAAAGCAGAAATCTACAAGGTTTCTATAAGAAAAGAAGCATAACCTTTAATGGATCCTTAAAAAACACAAGTTCAGATTCAGAAACAATGAATTAATTCTTTAATTATCTTTCTCTTAGTTCAGACCAGTCTTTATTTATAATTAGAAGCTGCTTATAATTTGCAAAACGTAGTATATATCCATAATCAATTTACCTTATTTAATTGATTATTTACCAACAGAATCTTTAAATATTGCATTCCATAACGGCCATCTAAAAAGGCAAATTCGAGTCTTTTATTGTGGGATTCCATTCAAAGCTGTCAATTTTTTCTCTTTTTCCTTTTTTGTGGATTTTGAAAAGAAAACCAAAAACACTTATCAACACTTTTCTTTTCTTATTATTTATGAAAAATTACTTATAAGTGCTGGCGCAGCCCACGTTAAGCCGAGTAAACCTACGGGTGTAAGAAAAAAACCACCAAATCCTCAAACTAAACAAAAATTGTGTTTTAAATATGATTTTGAATAGCCAAAAAAGATTTGGTTTAGATTTTAATATTTTGAAAGCGATTTGAAACCAAATCAAACTACTTAAGAAATCTCAAAAATGACAAAAAAAAAAAAAAAATCAAATCAAATCATTAAAAATCACACGTGGCCCTGTTTGGGCCGGATTAAAATCTGATTTTAATATAACTCAAAGTCAAATAATCAATATTAACCACATCTTTCATGAGTCCCACATATTTTCAACCACACGTTTCAAAAACTTTTATCACAATCCACTAAAAATCTAATTTTAATCCTCACCAAACACCCAACTCTCTTTAGTCATTGGTCACTTACAATATTTTGTTCTTTTATTTTATTTTTATACTACTAGATATTCTTTGTGTTGTGTAAATGTGAACACTAAAATCAAAAAAAGAACAAGAAAAACAATAAGATTTTTATAAAAATAAGATATCAATGAACTTTTATGAAATGGTTTCACAGGATTCGGCCAATTGTCTATCGACACAAAAACTTAAATTGTTCGATAGTATGTCTACGTCCACTGTAGGCACAAATAATTAACTAACTTCGAATAGTGTTACACAAGGTTGTAATTATATAGAACCCTAATTTCAAAATTACCCTTTCAATACTAAACCATACTGCGTCTCGAACTCATAACGAAATCAACTAGCTCCATACACAAAAATATGAGCCACATAATCAACACTTCGCGTTGCACACTAAAGTATGTCCCTGTGTCTATTGAACTTATGTGGAATTCAGTTCATTTTTTCATCAAAAAAAGGCTGCCTACATTTGAGAAAATGCGATTTTTGTTTATGAGTTGATTTGAATTTAATTTTAGTATCAACCATAGGTGGACAGACCGCTAGATGATGAAATTTTTGCATCTAATTTCACCAAATTAATGAAACACGTGATAAAGTAATTGGATAAAATAATTTGACTTATATCTTTATTTATAAATTAATCGATGTCTATAAAAAAATTTCATGTTATATTGCTAGCATGTTTAAATAAGTATCATCATTGTTATAATTTTTATATCGTAGTTTTAAATTAAATATTTGGGTTTGAATCTTTCTCAAACCGTATTATACGATTTGATTAGTTATATATAAGAAGTATTTTTCTTGATTTAAATATAGATAAAAAAAAAACTGTCCACATTGTTTACATATAATCTTAGAGCGGACATTGTTTAATCGAGTTGATTCCAAATGGGAATTGGATCAAATTGAGTCCCCAATGGTTTTTTAGGGTATAAAATTATCTTTGTTAGACTGTTATTGAACAAAAAAATCAACCCGCTAACTCAGATATTAATCACAATTTTGAAATCGATGATTTGGATCCACTATTTAATCAATCTTAGATTGTTAGTGTCATTTGAAAGCATCTCATATCTATTCTAACAGGTAAATATTGGGCAGATCAGATTGCTAGTTGTGGTTCTTAAAGCAGTTGGATAGAAACATTCATTTAAATAAAATTTTGTTTTAATAAAAAATTTTAAAAATAAATAAAAAAATTGAAAAATAAATTTTAAATCTTTAAAAAAATAAAAATAATAGCTCAAACTTTAAAGATCTAAAAAAATATTTAAACGAACACAAATAAAAATATT
This sequence comes from Fraxinus cuspidata, assembly GCA_903798385.1. NCBI lineage: Eukaryota > Viridiplantae > Streptophyta > Magnoliopsida > Lamiales > Oleaceae > Fraxinus > Fraxinus cuspidata. Next base: position 7,774 of record CAIGRP010031972.1, read on the forward strand.
CTGATTCCAGTTCATTAATTTTTATTTTTATATTTTGAACTCAGTTTATTATTTATTTTTATTTTACTTTTGCAGCAAGAAAAAAATATTATAAAATTCACTAACTTTAAAATGTATATGTTACTTGATAATACATTAACATAAAATTATTCTATTTTTATTAAATAATCAAATTCGTGGAATAAAATGTCAAAACAATCTTTCAAAATTTCAAATCAAACGTGTTGTCTAGTTTTCTATTCTGAGTAATAATTTTTCAACGTGACAAACCAAATGCATTTTTAACAATTGCAAAATAGACTCAAAATAAAGAACAAAAAATGAACTAAAAACCGAAACACAAACCAAATGTACACTTTAACCATTTGAACTAATTCTTGTTTTCCACCTCTCGAGTTGAAGACAACTAGCTATATCAATCAAGAATTATTCTAAGTGCACATTCCATAGGCTACCTCTTGTTTGACATTGTGTGAAGTTCAAAAAGTGTTGGACATGATTATGTTTTTTTAAAGAAAAAATGTCCAATCATATGTTGTTATGTGACACAACGTAAAAAATGACATAAAAAAGATGTACATGTAACATGATTAATCTATCAAACCTGAGTAGAAGTATAAATCAGGTCATGATGAGTCAGCAAGCCATGCCTCTGTTTTATGGAGAAGTGTATTGTACCAGTCGGCTGCTTTTGGTGGTAGAAAGTGTAACATATATTGTTACCTTTTTAAACAAATTTTACACAAGATCGCTGCTAAATGTTTCATTCAATTAAAGGGGAATTGTTTTCAAGGAAGCAATCACAGTTGTAGCAATGACAGGATGGGTATGTACACCTACATATAACTTAGCAATTTACAACAAGGCATTGCGCTACGTTTTAGTAACCACGCCGCACCAAGGCTATGGTAGTAAAAGACTTGAAATTGATCAAAGGATAGTCCATAAAGCTAAAACAACATTTACATGAAAACATTTCTCTTGGATAGGACACGAATACTTTCGCAACCAAAATATGGAATATGTTAGGTATACAACTTTGGTCATTAGATGAAACTAGCATTCCAAAAAAAACACATCCAGCAACGATGCACTTTGCTGCACTAACTCTGACACTTCCTGTTAAACAAGAATAGCAGAATTATTACACCTTAACTGATAACTGAAATAGCAAGAATAGAATAAGTTCTCAAAGGTGGAACTGAGCGGGGCAATAGGCAAATTGAATTGGAAGGCAATACATGTCCACGTCTGGGGAGGAAGAGGAAGGGTGGTGCAGTATGGAACCTCTAGATATCCATTTCTACACATTCAAAAAAATCTGCATCTAGAATAACTTGCTATTTTTTTCTTTTTAAATTTTACTTTACGCCAAATTAAAACTTCAATGAACAGGGTAGTTGAGTTTAGAGTGCATTATTTTTTGAGGGGCCAGGGGTTGTGTTGTTAGTTGAGAAAATAAATAGTAGACAATACATAACTGGGCATTTTAAATGCTGTAACTATTTACCTAGCCCGATAGTTCACGATCTAACTTTTCCTTTTCCTCCCATGCGTCTGCATCTCTCAAGTCAAATTGAGAATTAAGATAAAAATGTAAAAATCAAACAACTAAGGTGAGTTCTGACATGGGGACTGCTGACCTGACATGTTGAACCTCTACCAGGAGATGATAGTAGAAATGAACTGTCAGAAGCACCAGAAGTATTGGCAGCCTATCATAAAGAATGGTTACTCTTGTGTCAACTTCTGAAGTATGACTTGCGAAAAGTAAAGTTGTGAGATGGTGTCCAGAAGACCTAGATGTGAACCTACCATATCAGCCACATTCTCATCAGGTAATTTCCTCGTGGAAGAAATCATTGACATCATATCAGTCATCTGAGTTGCCATCTGTGCACAGGTCTGCTCCATGGCTGCCATTTTCTCCTTCATCTCACGTATTTCTACATTAGCCTCAGACACCATTTTCAAGGCTTCTTCACGAGTAGGCTTCTGCACCCCAATATCAGAAGGGGAGGAGCCTAATCCATAACAGCGAACACGTTCATGTTTATCTTTACCCAGGACTCGGGAAAACGTATCATCCCGGTTGGTGCTGTTCTGTGAGGTATCCTGTTGTTTTTCAAGGTCTTGGAGTTGCGTCTGCACATTACATAAAAATGTTTGGTAACCTACATAACATCAGTATCTAGTAACCTGTTCAGATTAGTAAATTAACGAAAGCCAATTCACATTTCCAAAACATACAATTACAGCTGCCGATGCCTCATTAACAGGCTTCCCATTCTTGCATGTGCGAGTCAATATGAACAGCTCAGCACGTGATGGTTCCTTCCCATCAGATCTCTTTGCTCGCTGCTCATGATCAGTTCAGGTGCAGTACATTTATATGAATAATATTGATAAAAGAATAGCAACGTCAACAACCACAAACACATCCCCCTGCAGTAGAAGTTTCAGAAAGTATGAAAGTCACCTGCTCTTCACGTATTCGTGCAAAGCTCTTCGTGCCTGTTGCATGACCAAATTTCTGATGTGCACGATTAGCCTTATTTGTGGCACTGCGTTTCTATCATGTGCACCTCATAATTATTATACTGGCCAATCTCTACGTAAAGAAAATTTAACTAGTTTGAAAAAAATATATTGATAACATAACTCCTAACTTTATCTTTGGTTTTTTGTGGCGTGTAAAGAATCAAAGAAACTCTTGTATACACAAATACAATAATCAGGAGTCATCCCCAAAGAATACCTCTTCTGTTTCAGAACTCCAGTGTTCAATAAGAGATGCCCACTGATCTGGAAGGACCCTCTCATCACGATCAGCTTGCCGCTCCTCATCAGTTTCATGAGGGTAGTAATGTGCACTCTTCAACTTGGATTTCCAGTCCTTCCATTTTCTCCCAAGAGAACGCAGGACCCAATCTTTACTCACAGGGTCAATATCAAACCTCAACTGCATCGTTTTGGAACACAATCCAATGAAAATAAATACGCAGATAAATCACGCAGAAGCAGGCGGAAAAAGAAATGCAGAACAACTTACAAATACCTGAACTTTCTGCCACGAGCTTTCCTTACTTTCATTGGGCACTGCCCTCCAGTCAACATACGTTAGGGGTAGAAAGTTCCCATTCCGTGCTAGGATACCCAGGAAGCTGGTCAATTTTGGTGCCTCGGGGCCAATGGGCTGCCCTAGTACATTGGTAGTGATTGATATGCGCTTGTCGTTCAACAGATGAAGGCAACGTGTGGGACCTCGAACCCGAGCCTTCCTCCTGGAGCTACTATAAACTATGATGAAAAGAAGGGAAAACTTTCACCCAAATAACTCATAATGATAATGTAAGCATACACGGAAAACCTGTGCTCGCATTATTGGTCTTGGTTGAGAGGAAAATAAGTAAGATGCTTCGACGGAAAAGAAAACATAGCAGACCTGTGTTCCTATAATTTGTCTCAGTTGGAGACGAAGGTTGTGATGAGCTGGACCCAAGCAGGTTATGGCAGGTGTTCTCTTGGGGGTTGCTTTCTGTCTCGTTGATCATAGAGGACGATTGTTCCTGGGTAGGGTCCATCTTATCTAGCTGCTGGGTGATAGCGTTATGAGTAACTGGGGTCACTGGACATTCGATACCAGGTCCACTACAGTTAAGAGGAGACTCCATTGGAGGTGCCGTGTGCAAATTTCCTTCACAAAGAACCATGAATAATTATAGAATGGAATATTTTATTTGAGGCAGGAAATATTGAATCTTTTGGAATCATACAAGTTGCCACATAGACGCAATTCACTAGTTACATGGGAAAGTCGGGAAAGTTCCATACATCAATTTTTGGATAAGTCCACAGTTGCATTTGTACAATAGGTATCTACCACTAGCATTAGATAATTTGCATAGCAGTGGGTTTAAATGGTGAATAGAGTAATAAAACGACAGCAAGTAAGCAAAAGAACTAGAAGAGGCGAATTACTTTAGGTACATCTATCATATAACTACAGGGCACAAAATGGTCCGCTGTTTTGATATTACCAAGTTTTAACATTCAAAGCTATACATATGAGCCAAGTTAATAACTTCAATTGAAGTTTCTTTCTTTTGTTGAACATAATAAAAAATGATACATTTTTATTACTGTTCCTGCAAATGCCTATGATTTGTCAAGGGTGTCTAGCTATCAGAAATTCTCAGAGAATCCTAAGGCTTCAGAATCAAAGTTAATTGTATGCTATACTAAGTATACTTGGAGAAAAGTTTCTGTGGCCGGGAGGAGTCTACCAAGTTCAAAAAACAAGTTCTACGAATGTTACACACCACCTATGCTTTGTAGAATTCGTTGTTTGTTGCTAAAGGGCAAATATCTGTAAGATGAATATGTAGCTTGTTCGGCTAAGCTTAAAAGGTTCTTTAAAGCACCTTTTTTGAGAAGTATTACTCTTGATGCTTTTCAAACCTAAACCCTAAGAACCTATAAACTTTGCCAAACATGCTAATAGTACAAGCGAGCATGACAAGATGGATGAGTGACTATACCAGAATGGATGAAGTAAGAAATGAAGACATAAACTGACAAGTGGAGGTGTCATAATTAAGGATCAATAAGTAAGGATGACTTAGATAGTTGGGACATGTCTTGTCTAGACCTAAAAAAGAAAAGGGGTAAACTAAAATTAAAGTGATGATTCGATGAATGGCGAGAACAACCCTCTTTAAATTTAGTGGAATTAAGATGTAATATCTATTTGTTAATGACTCGATATAAAGAACAGATAGAATTTCAACATCCAAACAAGTTGCCAACTTGCCTCAATAAATTGAAGAATTAGACGTGGTAGCAACAGATGATAGAAACTCCAGTACCTAATACCATGTCCAAAATCTCACTCCTCAACCATTCATCCATAAAAATGTGGACAAGTCCACCAGTTCTCTACTTGAGAATTCTTTAACATCTCAATTCAATAATGTACTTAATTAAAATTGTGAATATTAATGTAAATCAGGGGGTGAATGTAAGTTCTAAGAACACGTGCAGCCAGTGAGGATAACAACAAAGTTGCGGCAAAGCATATACCATGGAAAGAGAAACTTCAAAAATATTCGAGCGTCCAGATCAAAAGAAATGAAGAATGGACAATGTCATGAATATCATCTGCACAACATGAGATTTGAACAGCAAAACTAATAATAACATTCTTCAGACACAAAAATCAGAGCAAAGGAAGCCTGATGCCCGCATTGTAAGAATCAATGAAATAAATTATACACGAATTTGAAACAAATGAAATTTTTCATACCAGAATTGTCAGTATTTCTGCCTGCCTCCACCTGAGAATTCTGAGACTGGTGACAAGTGCACTCTTGCAGCTGATGTACAAGGATGCAGCTTCCTGAAAAGTGATGTGCTTGACCATAAACTTTGTCCATCTGACACTGCTCTTGTTGCTTCCCCTTGCCAGTATTTGGGCCTAAACTGCATGCATGCTCGCATTTATTGAATGTCAAAGTAGATTCTCTATGGGTAGGTAACTGGAAATTTCCTTCAAAATAAACAAAATTATTTTAACTCAGCGACAATAGTAAATTATACTGGATACAAGGACAGAGATTGATGCATAACAGCATTTAGCAATAATAAAAAGAATATGCTGCACAGAAACAATGGTCATAGAAATGCACCACCTGAAATTCTCTGTTTAAGCTCATTGAGAACAAGATAAAAAAAAAATCAAATACATATGTAAACTGCCCTGCAGAAGTACATCAATCAGGTGGTTTTACACATGGTCCAGTTATGAAGAAAGAAGCATCAAGGAAATGCATAAATAGACTACAGGTAGCTAAGTGCAACAAGAACTTCTGGTCCTGGAGGAATAATATCAACCACTTGATGTCCATCCAATATGGTTCTTAAAAAGAAACAATTTGAGAAGGTTCAATTTCCGATCTCTTTATTTCCATTATTATTTATTTTTATGATAAAAACTTTCAAGGATTACAGACGTCTGCAGTCTCAGAGAAACCACTAACAGAAAACCAATAGTTAAGAGACATAACCGATAGTTTGATAGTCAAAATCAGATAGAGTTGCTGTGTTTGTTTACAGAAACTGCAAAAACTCGTGCTTTTTCAGCTACAAAGCAAGAAAACAGGATTGCATTTGCATGAAACAACAATCGCAACAAACAGTAATGAGCTCAGTCTGTTAATTTGGATGTACTTGATGTTATAGGAAAACTGTATACAAACTGATGGCGTGGTAGATGTTTAAATTTGCACAATTGAAACTTTCCTTTCTTTCTTTCATTTCTACGTTTATATATACATATTCTCTTCTTTTCTTTGGAGGGTGGTTATCATGCACCAAATCATTCTGCACTAAGTAATTATCTCAGAAACAAAAGCTTCCTAGAGTCCTGTAAAGCAATACTTAAAGCAGGTCAATCTGTTCAAGAAAATACATGAAATCATGCGATGCTCAATTCTTACCCCGAAAATACAACACGAAAATCAGTTTGTAATTTGCTTTTACCATACTCCATATAAAACTTAGTGCCCACGTCCACAATCCATTTATTTTGCCATTAATGGAGAATAAACTAAACCATGTAGGGTCATAACCTACTATTTTATTGCAAGTACTTAAGGGGGCCTACATCCAGCAGAAAGAGAAACAGTGACTAAATAAGGAAATTATGAACTTGGAATTCCTGGAAATTTTCAGAACATGTATAGCATCGACCATAAATGACTGGATTTGGAGCTTGCCAGGACAGACTCGCTCAAGATGCAACAACATCACGATCCTTCCTGATTAAATCAAAATTATTGTACATGCATCTAATAGATCAAAACACACCTGCATTATGGACATTTATGCCTGCTTGCACCCGGGAAGGTGCCAATTGACCTGAGCTTGATTGTGGGAGGCAGTTCCTTAGATGGGGATGGCATATAAAGTTGCAGCTGGGAGATGGTTGACAAGAGTGAACTAGATTTGGACATTGGTTGAAAGAGTTACCAATCATAAGGTCCACTGAGTACAAATGTCTAAAATCATTGTGGCGAGAAACTGAATCTGGGAGAAATTTAAATATGAATACTCTCAGTAATTAGTAATATCATAGATTATAATACCACCACTATTAAACTAAAAATCACCAGAAGGGCAGAACATCAGAATAGGGGTAAGAGCAACTTGCAGTGCGTATAGTCCTCACAGGTGCATCAAAATGGGGTAATGCTGGGAAGGTTTAAGAACCTTTGCTTGGTGACTGTTGGTGGCTGAGGGGCACAGTATAGTAAGCCCCTGTTTGATATTGATTAAAATCTTTTAATCTAAGACAAAGTCAACAATTAATTTCAACCACTCATTTCATGGAGCCCACAACTTTTCAACCACACATTTCATCAACTTTTATCAAAACCTACTAAAATCTGATTTTATCTCTACCAAACAGGAGCTAAGTGTAAGATAAACAATCAAAATTACAGCAAGTGATCTCAATCCCGATGATATAGAGCATCTATTAGGTATTAATAATTAATAAAGATCATGACAACAATTTAATATTTTAAACAAATAGTTAAACTTATAATTCTTTTATTTAAATTGTCATGTCAGGTATTGCAAGTTTCTAACCACCTATTTTACATGAAAACCACACATCACAAATAGGAAAGCATGACTAAACTAAGATAAAACAAACAATTATAACATAGACACAAATACAATAAACATCAGAATCCAAGACCCATCAAAACAAAATTTCAATTCTACATTAGAAACCAATTCTAGTACTACTCTAGAATGGGTAGCAAGGGGGCCATCAAGAACTTCTCTCTAAATGGGTTGACTTCTTAATTCAACTGTTGCTGAATCTCTCAGAAATATGTGTGGATTTATCGTGAAGATTCAAGACGACCAAGAAATTCATTATAGAGGAAGCACTAAAAAATCATATACTTGGTATATGTAGCAGTTAAGATGAATTGACCAGATTAATAAGGGAAAAAGGGAAAATGGCAAACATCAACTACAATCATGCGATGAAGATCACACAATTATGACCTGAAGAAGAAGCATGTGTACCATTCTGGGGCTGACAAGGTTGCAACTGTCCAAAGTGCAATAGGCACTCGCACTGGTAGGATACCTGTTGTGGCTTACGTGCATGGCTACAGCAAGGTGATAACTGTTGCTGCTGCCTTTGGTTCAAGCAAGTAAAGTCCTGTTTTTGCAAGTGGCAAGAGTTGCTGATGGTCAAATCCACTTGATATTTATGTGCAGCGTTGTTATGCCTCATGGTTGACTCAATGGGAGACTCTAATCTTTGGTTCATATGTCCTACATGAAACGATCAAACACGAGAAAATCATAGTACAGTTAAACTGTCGCTTTGATGGCACCATTTTACTAAGAAAATATTAGTTATAAAGTCAGACTGTTATCTACTCCACTCAGTTTACAACTCACAACAGGAAGGTGATCCTTTTACAATTTTGTATACATTTTATACATAACCAAAATAAGTCATAATGTCTGTTGCAAATTCAGTTTTAAAATCTAACAATGTTAATCAGTAGTAGAAGTATCAAAAGCTAGCGAAGCATATACTCTCCAGTCCACTATCAAAGATGACAGAAAGGCGTCCAAGGTTTTATACAGCCAGGAAGAATGGAAGAACACAAGACTGTGCTTGAAAAATAGCAAAAGTGAACTTCAATATCATTTACAAACCTACTGAAACTAAACAAAAATTTACTTCAGACCAGATAGACTATACTTCATGAGAGTGGGGTGTACAAGTATTCGGGCAATATTTCAATAAGAACGTAGTTCAGTTGATAATAGACATATCTGAAACTATGTATCTGACCCAAAAGTCCATTACTAGAGACCATCAAGACTTGTATCTAAAAGATTTTTCCTGTCCTATCACCAAAAACAAGCAATGGTTGATTAAAAACAAAGGTATGAGGCTCTATAGTGTATCCTGGCCATCCAAGAGTGAGAAAGAAAGAAGTAAAGAACTGTGCAAAAAAACCAAATAGATAATTTCAAGAAAAGAAACCAATCATTCTTCAATGATGATCGTGGACAATGTACTAGTCTTTTTATTTAAGGTGAAGAATAATAAAAAAATGCATAAGTTCAAGAATTCTCACCATTAGTAACATTCAACAGTTCCTTGTACAACTTAGCTGCAGTCCAGTGCTTCATGAAGCTGTTCTTCGCCCTTTTCATGAGCTCCAAAATATAAGAACCTTTCTTATTGTACTTGCAACAATTATCCCAAATGTACTGCACATCCATAAAGACATCCTCCGAATTTAAATATTTGAGACCATTTTCTAGGTTGCTACATATCGTTCCAAAATCCATGGGTGTATCAATGACATCAAAATAATCCTGATCCCAGTCCATCAAGAAAAGGTAAAGATTTAATACTTTAATCAAAATAATATTGAAACTTGAAATGTTTGTAATTTGCAATGAAACTTACAGGAATCTCCAATGCAATAGGATCAACAGGTACATTAAAGGGTATAGCTGCATCCATTTTCATAATCTTCTTAATCACCTATAAAAGAACAAATATCATAAAATACAATTAAAAGAAATTCGCATGTCTTCAAGAGTAGCTAAAACCACAATAGTATAATCATAATAACTTAACTCATTACTTACCAACAAGGCAGCATTCAACTCATGCTCATTGTATTGAGGATCCTGACAAGGTGATTTTGGTTGTTTTTCGCATTCCTTGTCACCTTGCAGTGGGACTTCATTTCTACTCTGGTTTGCACATGAAGGAGAAAGAGCCCTAGCCAACTTTGCTGAAGCACTACCAACTGTTCCATTATTTGCTACTTCTTTTTCCAAACCAGCAAGCTGTCCGCTCATATCGGCATTGGATTTTCTTGTTTCCAGGTCCACTGGAGCATCAAATCTGACATTGTTTTCATCCTTAACAGAGTAATATCCGGGGTTTACAGATATCTGAGCAGCGCCCGATATAGAGGGCTTTTTTGGTCTGCGTCTTCCAGACTCGCGCTTGCGCTTCATTTTCCTTTTCAATTCTCAACAAATAAAATTTAACACGTCAAAACTTCCTAATGCCAACAAATTAAAGAAAACTGAGAACAGTTACTGAATGACAACTCTAAAGCAACCGATGCCTAACAACTACAAGGAAAAGAAAACTACAAGGCCTGCTCAAATGAAGATGAATAAACAAACAAGACACATATTTCCACATCTCTTATTGATATCAAAACTTATCTTAATTTACTAATTACCCTTCATTGGCCAAGTAAACACCATCACCATTGTAACCATTCATGGACATAGGTTATCTCCATCTTTCATTTACTCATTATCTGGTTCATAATAGGGACATTCAAAACTCTCTCTATGATAATAGGTTCTAGTTCCAAGAATCCATTCACAAACTAGATATACATTTTCCTTTTTACTTTTTTCGGCTAGAAGTTCATAATTTTTATTGGGTTTAAAACTTGAAAATATATGTGAAGAGTTTCGGAATTATAGAAGAGTTATCTTAAATTCAAAAAGAGAGAGAAAAAAAAAATTTACAGTCCTGCTAACGAGCAAGAAATGGTAAAAACACAACCCAACTGCAGAATGCCCAACGTATGACCAAATTAATCACACCAAAAACAAGTCAGAAACGCAAAATAATATCAATAAATTCCAATTAAAACACCATGAATTTGAGTTTCCAAATGTATGAATTAACGCGTCAAGCGAAGAAAAAAAACTCAGAAACAAATCCAAAAGCAGAACAATCAGAGTGGGAGGAGAAACCTCGATCGAAGAAAGAATATAGATCAAAAAATTATAAAAACCGAAAAAATGTAAAATCAGAATATACCTCTGTAGAGCTGCTTGAGTGGTTTAATTGGAAATCGAGTACCGACTTTTTATATACGGAAAGATTTATTGCGGGAAGCGACCCGGGACGATATGATTCCTGATTCGGGCATACTCAAGGGAAATTGATACAAATAGCACTAAATTGAGTCGAAAATAATTGTAGCAATCTTTTCGGGTTAATTATTTGAATGATTACCGGACTTTATCAAGTATTACTATATAATAACTGAACTTAAAAATGTATCTCAATGATTATTAACTTTTGTCAGGTGTTATTATTTGATAACTGAACTTAAAAATATATTTCACTGGTGACTGAATTATGAACAGCGTTACCCAATGAAAAAATTCATTAGGTTCAACAAACGGCATCAACTTGAGCGATAGATGGGTAACATGGTGTATAATTTAGCGAGCATTGAGATACATTTTTAAGTTCGATTATAAAGTGATAAAACTTGTCGAGGTTCAATGGCCATTGAAATATATTTTTAAGTTCAGTTATTGAGTAGTAGCAATTTTTTTCCTCAAATCAACCTTTGTAAAAAGAAGAAAATGAAGGGAAAATGATGAAAAATCAAATCAACCTTAGTTACCTTAGCACTAATTCGAACATTTTTATACTTTTATGTAATTTTTATTTGTCAAATTCTTTCGGTATTTTTACTATCTCTCTTTCAATCTTTTTATACGATGCTGGAAATACGATGAACTGATACCAATTGATCCAAAAATCAAACGTATTTTTGGGCAGTTGCCGTATTAGTCCATGATTTAATATTCCGCAAATCATTCGGAGCTATTTTAACATTGTATATATATCTTCCATTTGGGCAGTAAAACTTCAAGTTGAAGACTAATGTCACTCATTTTATTTCAGAAATGATATCAGCAAAAGTTTTATTTTTATTCGATTTATAGGCCTCTAATTTTCTATTTCCTCTTTTTTTTTCCCCTTCGTTTTATTTGATTTATCCTTTCATATAGATTGTATTGAAAAACTTAATAAATGAATTTAAAAATATATTTTAATGGTCACTGAAATATGTTAAGTGTTACTACTTAATAACTGAATTTAAAAATGTATCTCAATAATCACTGAACTATACATCATGTTATCCATCTATCACTCAAGTCGTTGCCGTTTGTTGAACTTAATGAATTTTTCCACTCGAGTGATAAACAAGTAACACGGTGCATAGTCAATGACCATTGTGATATATTTTAAGTTTAGTAATGAAACAGTAACGCTTGGCGAAATTCATTGACCATTAAAATATATTTTTAAAATCAGTTATTAAATAGTAATATTTAGCAACAAACTTTTAAGCTAATTTATACATTTCGCCCCGACCTAAACCCCTTGTAACATTTTTACCCATAATATTTTTTTAAAAGGCTTAAAAACTCAACATTTCGTTAATTTACGTAATTTGTTCTTACTAGCGGTTTTCAATGCGTAGAAAAGAGCCAAGCCTCAAGTCGAGCCAGGCTCAACTCATTCCCCAAACGTTGAGCTCGGCCCGTGGACCTTTATTTTATAGAGGAAAATTGGGAATTTATTTTTTAAAATACGATCGTTTGAACGAAAGACAAAAGTATATAAATGCTTTGATTTCAAGCTTTGTAAATATAAAATATCTATTTGAAAAAAATACAACTATACATTATCATTTTACAAGTTCACAATCCTCCTTTTTTCCGAGTTTAAAAATTGCTAAATTAAATGTAGACAAAGTTAAATTATACCTGCACTAAATATTTCTTGTACAAATTTTTTAAGAGAATATGAAGACAAAAGAAATTAATTATATAGTGGTTCGTATTAATTTTTTAAACACCCAGCAGCTAAAACCTTAGGACTTTTATCTTAATTTCTTATCTAGCTAGTCCTTCGAGCACATTAAAGTCTCGAGATATTTGCTTTCACATGAATAGTGTTTTGTAGACTATAAATTTGAGATTGAGAGATAGTATAGAAATTTTTTGAAATGATATATTTTCGTAGAAAAAAATTAAGATTTTTTTTTAAAAAAACAAACATGAATTTTAAATTAATTTTGAATGTTTTGGGACAACTTCTGAAGTTCATCAACTTAGAAGCAAAAATTGCAACCCGACTCAATTGACACCCCTAATTTCCATACAAAAGTTCTATGCCTAGCCCTTATGTTTCAGAAGCAAAAGGGACATTTCGATGAGAATAAGTGCTTTTTTCCTGATAATGTTGTTTGGTATGGCTTCAATTGTTTCACTGCTTTGAGTCTAAAGCGTGTGATACTTTGATTGATTATATACAAGATTTTTGTTTAATGAAATTGTACATCAATTAAAATGAAAAAAAAAAAAAAAGAGTCTATCCATTTTTATGAAAATCTATTGACGTTTTTTGAAATTGAAAGCTCAAAAAAGTTATGAAAGTCTTTCGAAATTCTCTGGAATCTATGAAAGTCGATGAATTTTGCAAAAGGTCAATCATTTCAAAGAATCTTGTAAAAATCTTTTAAAAGTCCAAATTAAATACAGTTAACCTTATTTTTTTCTACATCAATTAGTTATTTTGTTAGGCGGAGACAGATCAAATAGCTTTTGGGTGCCGTTATTTCCATCCACATTTTTAATATATCTATCACACTCTAAGTTCATCTCTATTAAATTTTTTAAAAAAATACTATTTGCATCTATGTCATATTTCAATATTGTTCTTATTGAATTAATTCATTTATATACTATACATCTACATAAATTTTATATATTTATTTCACTTTGAATACATCAGTAACAATATAGATCCACACAATCCTTAAAACATAAACTCTTTTAAACCAAATGAACGAAACAAGAACAAAGTTGAACTGGTTGAACATTAATTAACATATATTATTCACTTAATCATGATAACAATGTTTCTTAAAAGTTTTATTGTACGATCGAAATAATACAAAAAAAAAAAATCAAAATAAATGTAAATAAAGAAACTCAAACAATCATTCCAAAATGATAACCATAAAATCTGAAAACTGATGAAATCCTTGACAGCATCGTACAATTCTTGAAATCCTTGACAGCATCGTACAATTCTTGAGCTGCTGTTGTATTTGAGAGCTCCACGCTGTGATAACCTCCATCAGCGAACAGCGAAACGACTCTAACTCCATTTGATTCAAGCAGTTTCACCAACTGTTTTTCCCTGTCAACAAGTGGATCGCCATTGTTGCCCTTCACCATGCACCTTGGCAATCTCGAAGCCGTACCGAGATAAGACCCCCCAGTTAATGGATTTGCGAACTCATGATCTCTGGCAATGCCAATGTCCACAGGACATCATTTGCGTATAAGTTCTGATTCGGTTCTTTGGACTCCACCGAAGTATGGCTGATTCATTATGAGCCCTTGAATTTTTATGGGTTCAAGATCGAAATCTAATGCATTTAGTGCATACTGTGTATGGCCCATTTTTTTCTGAAAATTTTGAACAGACATTTAGCACCACATTATAATTATAATTTTCATTCATTTACTCATTTTCAACCACACATTCTTCAATAAAATAATATTTTTCATCACATCAATAACTTTTCCTTTCTTTTCAACCATATATTCGTCATTACATCACCAAAAAAATGCATTCTTTCCATTTTAATGTGCATCAAACAAGGTTTAAATTACTCATTTTCGTATAAGTCGTTAGTCTTCAATATATAATGAATTTTTTTTACACTCAAATGAGGACAAAGTGTCTCTAACAATTCACATTTTAACGAATATTTAAGGTTGTAGGATCCATTTTTTCTGACAAAATTGAATAGGCATTTAATTACTCATTTTCGAATGAATTGTTAACTGTGTTTATGGTGGACAAAATGTCTATCCAGACCCATATTTTACCTATTATTTAAGTAGGGTCATTTTTTCCAAAGGCAAATTGAACACACAAACTTTTTGTTACTCATTTTCATCATACGATTTGCAATCTTATACAAATTATAATCTCATATTTTTATAATTGAACTTTTGCTCAACTTATTTCTGGGTTTGCCCAGAATTATCTCTGGACCCTGGCTGGCCTCTTTTCACACGCAAAAATTCACACGCGCACCCGCTAGCCAACAGTGCACACACACACTTGACTCTCACTGCTATCTCTGCGGATTTTGCAAAACCAATCAACAAATCTCTCCACTCTCTCTCTCTCTAGTATTCAGACTCTGTTCAATTTCATCTGTGTATATTCTTCTTCTTCATTTGGGATTTTACCCAATTTTTTGGTGTTGCGAGGTGAACCTGGTCACAAAATTCCGAATCCCTCTATTGAGTTTTCAACTTTCTTGATCTGGGCTCTTTGAAATCCCGTTCAAGATTACATTTTTTTGCTACAAAGATCAATTTTTTCGCTTTTATTCAAGTTTTTTTTTGAAATATTTGCATTGGAAATTCAAAGGGCTTGGTGGTTTTGGAGTTTTGGTTCATCACTTTGTGTCTGAGCAGATTCATTATCTCATGGTTTCTTGGTGAGTTTCACTCTTTTTCACTTTTCTTTAATTATGTGGTTTTGTAGTTTTTGCACTGTTATTTGGAAAAATGAATTTATTGAAAACCTTATGGCTTTTTGTAGTTTAATTACTCCGTGGATCTAATATTTCTATTTGTTCTATCTGCTTCAATGTTTCCAAAATTTGTTGAAGATTAATATTTCATTGTCAAATTTTTAGTTGGTCATACTACTTAAGTCCAGGTTCAGTTAATATTATGTTATTTCTGTGCATGTGTGTTTCTCTCTTGTAAACTACACATAACAAATGAGAGCAACTGGTTTTAGATGTTGACCAGTTTGTAGGCCAATTAGAATGGAGAGGTGAAAACTGTGTTAAGGATTCTGATGTTGGTGGACGTTAGAGTCTTGTTTTGTTATGTGGGATAAGTAAAATTGGTTCTTCACATTAATCCAATGATTCGAAAAGATGTTACACGTGATTAACCACCTCATCTAAACCTTTAAAGTTCAGTGATCTAATTATAGGTGAGGAGAAAGTTTAGTGACTTTCGATACAATTTACCCAATTACTACATATATGTTAATTTATTTTGTAGCTTGGATGATATTGAATTGGATTGTAAAAGGAACTAAAATCAAATTCATTGTATTGAGTACTACATTGCAGTCTTGATAGAAGGAGTGATTGAGATAAGTGATGCGAAAAGCATTATGCTTTACACATTCGTTTCCAGTACATGATTGATTGGAGTTAAAACTATCAGCACTATAACTTACTATAAAACAAATAAGTTTCCGGTACATGACTTTTCCTTTTGTTTTTGCTTTATATAGAAAAGTTTTTGGAGGCAGTTAACTTAATTTTTATTTGAAGACTAATTTTTTAAAGACCTTCCTGTCATAAAAGTGTTTTTAGAGTAAGTCATATTGAACTAGTTTCCTCTAAAAAATTGTTTTAACTAAAAGAAGCACTTGAATAAAATTAGTCAAACGGTTCAATAATAACTTTTGGATCTCAAAATTCATTTTGACTTTTCAAAAGTCATGTCAAATGAACTCAAATACTATTAGGTAGATCTTCAGACCATTAGTTGCCCTCGTTAGCTACATAGAGCCCTTGTTTGAGTTCCATTTTTTTGAAAATAAAAAAGATTTTGGAATAGTTTTTTTTTGGAGAATATGTGATTAAAAAATAAGGAGAATTTTTGAATTTATTTGTAATATTATTTTATTGATTAAATGTGTAGTTGATAAAAGGACAATAAAAAAATGAATTAAATTTTAATTTGGCCAAATAGGGAAAGAGGTGTGCAAAAGAATCACCATGCGAACCTTACGAGCTTGTGATGGGCCGAGCCTAAGGTTCCCCCAACCCTGTGGGTGCATTGGACCTCGCACATTTCCCGAGTCTCATCTCCATCATAATTGTTGTTGGGCAATTGCTATTCAGGCAGATTCAATGACGTTTACACCATCAAATTAGCCTGACGCCCATTTTTAAAGTTGAGTGATGTAGATTAACCATTTTCAAAGTTCACCACTCTTTGAAACGTTTCATTTACACCATCGAGCTTTTTCATTGCTGTATTTTTCTTCAAATTTTCCCCCATACTTTTCTGATTATTATTTTTTAGCAATTGGATAGTGGGTTAATGTGTCAAAGGTTAATCTTTTATTATATAACTTGTAATTTGAGCAGAACAGTTTGGGGCTGACTGGAACACGCACATACACTACTCCGGCATACTCTCTCCTGTGCGTCAGCTTCACAAATAATTGCTGTAGGTATTTCTTTCTTTTCCTGCAATCTTTTTATTTATAACACGTTATCTATGGAAATTCATGTTTTTCTCTTTATCATTTCTAGGGTTATTTTCTAATTTCTTGGCTCATTTTTTTCCTTACCCAATTCTGAGTTTTAAGATAATGTGGGCCCTTTTGGAAATTAATTTCTGGTTGTTATCCGTTTGAATTCTTGAATTTTTTGTCACTGGAAAATGATCAAATACTTTGCTATCTTTGTTGATATATTAGCATTCCTTAGTTAATTTTTGTGATTTAAAATTTTTTTGTTAGCACATTCATTTAGCTTCCTTGCTCGAATTCAGCGTCCAAATATATGCTTGAATATTAAAAATAATCGAATTCTCAGAAGTACGAACCAACCTTTGTCTAAACATTTTATGATAAATTGCATTTGTATGTGTTTCGTGCATAGAAAAAACGACATATCTTTAATGGATTTGTAATTTACTACTAGTCGTGCATAGAAAAAGAAAAGACGACAGATCTCTAGTGAATCTGTAATTTACTACAAGCTTTTTAGGCTTACTTACTAGGCAAAACAATCTATAGTTTAACATTTACTCGATCTTTAAAATGTCTGCTGAATATGGATTTTGCTTCATGACTAACCAGTCTAGTTTGTGGGCGAAACATTTGCTACTTTTTACGTTTCTGTGAGGGATCATCTATTCATCTTTACCACGGTAATGTTGCCTTATGCTAAATTCATTTTGGCGTCTAGAAGTATTAGCACGGCAGCTATTTCTACATTCAATTTGATTGTGATGCTGCAAATTTTGTGTATGGACAGATATGTATCATACTGGTGCATCATAGAACTGGCAAGGATTAATCGAAATATGTTTTTCTTTTTGGTCTTTCAAGTGCATTGGGTAACACTGATATGTCTTGTTCGAGTGATATAATTTTTTCTTTTTAGTCTACTTAAGTATCTTCCTAAATAGACGCTGTATAAATCTGAGGATGAACATGAAATCAACTGTCTCATGATTGCTGATAATGTTTAGGGAATGAGAGTTGCTCGAAACCTCAAGGTGTGGAAGATGGGTGTTGTCAATTACTTGGACGCACTTAAGCTGCAAGAGAAACTGACAGCTGATAGAAAAATAAACAAGATTACCGATACTCTGCTTTCCCTACAACACCCACCTACGTATACTCTTGGGAAAAGGCGAACTGATCACAATTTGTTGATTCCCGAGTCTGAACTTAAAGCCATGGGGGCAGAACTTCACTACACACAGCGGGGAGGCGACATTACATTTCATGGCCCACACCAGGCGATCTTGTATCCCATCGTTTCTTTGAGGGATGTTGGGCTTGGGGCTAGAAAGTACGTGGAGAACCTGGAATTAACAATGATTGAATTGGCATCTCTTTATAGTGTTAAAGCTTGTGCAGGCCAAAAAGGTGAGACTGGAGTTTGGGTTGATGAGAGAAAGATTGGCGCGATTGGGGTCAAAATTTCCTCGGGCATTACCTCTCATGGTTTGGCGTTTAACGTCAATCCGGATTTGAACTACTTCAAGCATATTGTGCCATGTGGAATTGCAGATAAAGATGTCACCTCTTTGCAGAAAGAAGCAGAACATGTTCTTCCTCCTGAGGAAGTGATACAATACCAGTTGGTTGCTTGTTTTGTAAGAATATTTGGCTATACCGATGTTATTTGGAAAGATAGTGCATCAGTATCCTCGTATAGCCTTGAAAACTGAGACATGCACATTATTTGACATTCACAGTGTTTTTTCCTTCCAATATTCTGATCTGTGTAAGCATATCGAACTTCATTATTTGTAAATTTCTTATCACGAACAAAATTGGGATACGTTTCGACTTCAAAATTCATAATTCATTTTCAAGAAAGTGGAATTACTTTCCCTGTTCAATGAAGAATTCATATGACAAGATAAACTGATGCAAACATTCCATCTTACCAAGATAACTGTCAAATGTTCGCATTTTGTTAAACTGGAAATTTGTCAAAAACTTTGTTTTCAAGAGTGTTAATACTTTCCTAATTAGAATGAGGCAAACCATTGTTTTTTGGATAGCGTGTCCTTACTTTGAACATATATTAGGATAATTGGCGCAAAACGTCTCTATTTCTGTCTCTCTTTACAAAAATCGTTCTTATCGTTCTAACTTTGGTATTTGTAATCTCAATCAATTTAGTCTTTGGCAGATGGTCCTTTTCATCATCTGCTATCCATTTATTTCGTTAAATAGATGCGTGATCTACAGATGACATGATTGAAGTGTAAAATGTGGGTTCCCTAACTAACCATTTAGTTTTAATAAATATAAAATTGAAAGAGACGACAAAATTCCATGAAGGATCTTCTTTCTTCACGCCTCACACCCAACCCCACAAAATACCATGGAGAACTAGAAAACCAACATGAAAAACCTGGTGAAATCACGAACCAACTTGTTTGCAGATCATTTCTGCTTACTGTTGCAAAAATGCATGAAAGAAAAAGTATTGAAACCTTGTAAACAAATTCATGGATTGATGCTAACCACACCTATTGACATGAATTCTTTATCAATAAGTTCAAGGCTCATTGGTGCATATGCAAGTTGTGGGGACTTAACTTCAGCTAACTGTCTCTTCCGACGAACGGAAAATCCGAATGTTTTCGCATTTAATTGGATGATTTCAGCATTAAATTTTATTGGATTTCATCAAGAAGCCATGTATTACTTTTCTTTTCTTCAAGAATCAAGAAAAAATGGTGTGGTTCCAAATAATTACACTTTTTGTGTAGTGTTGAAAGCTTGTGTTGGTTTGCTGGATATAAACAAAGGGAAGGAAGTTCATGGTATGGTTTACAAAATGGGTTTTGAAATGGATATATCTGTGTGTAATGCTTTGATTGATATGCATGGAAAGTGTGGGAACATATCCCATGCGCGTAAAGTGTTTGATAGAATGCCTATGAAAGATGTTGCTTCATGGACATCAATGATTTGTGGGTGTGCTAATGTAGGTGATATGAAAGAGTCAGTTGTTTTGTTCGAAAGAATGAAGTTGGAAGGGTTCGAGCCCAATGATTTCACATGGAACGCAATGATAGCAGGGCATGCTAGGAGTGGGAATTGTAATGGCGCAGTTGAGTTTTTTTCTATGATGAGTGAAGGAGGGTTAGTTCCAGATTTGGTTATTTGGAATGCGATTATTTCAGGTTTTGTTCAAGGTGGAAGGGCTCAGGAAGCTATGGAGTTGTTCCATGATATGTTAATAGCTGGGATTAAGCCTAATCAGGTGACAGTAACGGGGCTTCTCCCTGCGTGCAAGATGATTTGTTCAATAGGTAGAGGGAAAGAGATCCATGGTTTGATATACAGAATGGGGATTTATATCAATGTTTATGTTGCCAGTGCCCTCATTGATATGTACTCAAAATGTGGAAGTGTGAAGGAAGCTTGGAATGTTTTTTACACGACTCCTTCGAGAAATGTGGCATCATGGAATGCTATGATTGGATGTTATAGTAAGCACGGGATGGTCACTTCTGCACTCGAACTCTTTGATAAGATGCAGGTCGAAGAAGTACAAGCAAATGAAGTTACTATGGTTTCTGTTCTTTCAGCTTGTGTCCATGGTGGTCTAGACAAGAAAGGCATGGACATTTTCTTGACCATGTGGGACTCGTACAGCGTTGAAGCAAATAAAGAGCATTATGCTTGTGTTGTTGATCTCCTTTGCCGTTGTGGTAGGATAGAGGAGGCTTATGATGTTGTTGAACAAATGCCACTGGAAGTAACAGAGTCAGTGGTTGGGGCTTTCTTCAACGGTTGCAAGATCCACGAAAGGAGAGATCTTGCAGAAAAGATGGCTAAATATTTGTCGGTGGACCTGAAAAAACCCGGAGATTTTGTAACACTATCGCATATATATGCTTCCAAAGGAGACTGGGAAGAGGTTCAGAATGTGAGGAAGGTGATGAAAGATGAGAGAGTTTATAAGAAGCCTGGCTCCAGTTGGGTCTAAACGGAATAGAGATTAGCATAACAAGGACGAGGGAGAGAAGGCAAATATCGTGTTCTTGATTTTGCTACAAGTCTGGCAATGCAATAACAAAATTTTCGATTGAGTCATCCTTCAGTAGAAAGTTTGTCACTTTTCGCCTCTCCTCGACATCCCACCCAAAGGATTACAGGTACTTAACGTTTCGAGTCTTTATTCACTATATTAGGCATTTTAGACCTCTATTTTACCTTGAACCAATTACCTTCGACATCTTGGTGCCATACAATTACGTTGATAAGAGCTCTTGAGAGTCATGAACCTGTTAAGAGAAACTACATCAATAGTCCTCAATCTATACGATAATTTACAAGTTAAGTCATTCTAGAACTTGGAACACCATAGATTTCAAAAATTGTGCATAAGGTATCACTTTGACAAAGTAATAAAGGCTAAACTATTTATATTGATTTGGACATTAAATATTCCATTAATAAAGATAATTTAGAGTAGCAAAATAGTGATAATGTAATGTTTTGGGTTGTCCCACAAGATGGTAACAATAGTGAGGACGATGATATAATTATTTTTCTTCTTTTGACAGAGACGAAGGGGACTGAAGGTGGCGGGAGGAACGACGTGAGGATTGAAATGGGCGAACATAGAGAGGGAGGAATCAAAATATTTGATAATGTACAAGCACTAGATCTTCAAAATGTGCCCATATTTTACCAAAAAACACAATGTTGTGAGGTCTAGAAAAATTGAGCAGGAACTTAAATAATTTCTGTATAGGTTTACGATTCAAATCTATAATATATTAAATATCACCTTAAGCGAAAATAATTTTTTAGACATTTATAACTCTACTACAATTCAATTATTTTAATAATACCTTATTTTTCGTTTTTCAATATGTATTTACTTTACAAATTGTAATAAATACTATAAAATCATTGTTCAAGATAGCATTCCCTGTTATTAATTCTCAATTAGTTAATCTTTACATCCATGTCATTGTTATTAATTCTCAATTAATGAACATTTATATTCATTTAATTAATATTAATTAGAATTTCACATTCATTATTCACTTCCATGTATGTTAATTAGCATCCAATTTCACTTAATTTGAAATTAAATTATATTCATTTAGTATAAATTATTTAGCATTCATTGTCATTTATATATTCCTTAATACTAATTCTAAATTAATTAAAATTTACGTTAATTGATGTATCATACTTGACATTCATCTTCATTTGTGAATTTAGTTGTAATTATAATACTCACATTCAAGTATGCATTTCACTATTTACGTGCATATATAATAATTAATATTTATTTTTAAGAGTTTACATTTTTCTCATATTTAGATCAAAAGAGTAAATGGATGGTCAAATATTACTTTCACAACACTTATAAAGTATTTCAGAATAACTTCCAAACGCACGTTCTTCTCTGATTAGTAGAAAGTTGCACGTTCATCTCTGACTAGTAGGAAAAAAAAGGTTGTTTGGTCTCTTTAGCCAACAAAAACTGAACTGAAAATTATAATTACTCACTTTCATTTGACTTGTAAGAGTTGTATATAGTCTTTTAACATTCAAATAGGACAAAATATCTAAGCATCTATGTTTTACTAAACATTTAGGGTTGTCGGGTGCGTTTTACAAAGAAAAAACGACAAGAATTTAATTACTTATTTTCGTTTAAGCATGAGATTTTCTTGCGGTTCTAACCTGTCAATCTTGTTTAGAATTACAAGAGCAGTCCAAACTCGCATGTGTTATTTATTATTTTGATAATTTAACTGAAGTAGGATTTACCTAAAATAATTGAATTGAAACTTAATTATTCATTTACATATAAATCGATAAAAAATTTTACGCTAAAATGAGGACAAAATGTCTCTAACAAATCACGTTTTATCGAATATTTAATATTCCCACCTGCAGCACTTCCCAGTAGGAAAACTCTTGAGAAATCAGCATATTCATGTATCCAGGGATCAAGAGTGGTAGTATGTCCACCGATTTTCCGGGTCGTGTCTGTACTCAACGGAGGCAACAATGGCCGGAATTTGAGCAGCAATGTCGTTGCAAAAGTTATGAAAAATGATAGTCGACACGCTAAACAACACAAAATCACCACCATGCAAGTAGATTATGAGTGGAAGCTTAGTGTTTGGTGGAGGATTTACAGGTCGAGAGAGGCGTATGAAAGTTTTGGTTAAAGGATTTAGATGAGTGTCTTTCGAGAGGGCAATTGGAGGCTGTGTTGGATCATCAACTTGTGGGGTGGCATTTACTGTTGGGATTCTGTTTTCTCTATTCATTGAGCCATCTGCATTTGGTGAGATTCCTAAGGCCTTGTAGGCATCCTCTACAGTGTGATCAGATGCGGTTGTACATGGATTAGCCATGATTAATGCACCAAAACACAAGAACAAGACAAGAGGTTGCCACGAAGGTGAAAATTGATCAAAAGTACACATAATTACTGCAGAGATTGAATGAGAAATGAGAAAGTGTGTTTTTGTAAGTGAAAATGCGCCTTCGTGGGGATTATATAGAGTCGGGACTGGATCGGGTCTGCCATTTTTGTGGGTCAATGGTGATATTGGTTTAGCAATTTCGTTGCTATATAATTAGATTATCAAAACCGTGTTTTGAGGTCAATTATACATAGCCACTCTTTGAGGGTCAATTAAGCTAGCCCCCATTTGCTTCAATGGGCAGAATCATACCAAGCGGTCCAAGTTGTTTTTATACTATTTTTCGTATGGCCGGATGGTAAATATTAAGAAATCTAAGGGTATTATAATAAATGTGGTGGTCATTCAAAAAAATAAGATAATAAGGATATTAAGACCACAAGTTATTTAGCCATGACCATTATAGAGAGAAATTGAGAGAAGTAATGTTTTAAATAATGACTTTTTGGAGAATGTGTGATTGAAAAGTGGAGAAAAGTTTTGAGTTTATGTATAAAATATTTTACCGTATGAATATGCGTGATTTAAAATGAATGTGAGAAATAAAGAGTGTTGAAATAAAGTGAATAAAAATGGAACTTGAATATGCTATTTATACATAATTATATACATATTGATGTGTACATTGTTACAATTATGTTTTTAACTTTTTTCATCACATTGTTATCCTCATTAATTCGCTAATGATGACAGTTTTTGTCCAAAAATTTTGTTAAGAGAGAGTGTTAACCCCCAACAGATGTCGGACCCACTCTTGTCAAGTCAAATACGATTTCGATGAGTTCTTGCCAGAATAACGGCGATAGATAGGGGGAATGGACTCGAGAGACACTTTGAAGCGAGAGACAAACATGTTCAAACTCCAGGGTGTGAAACAAAAGCAATTGCGATAACAACTATCGCCGGACGGAAACCAAACTAATCTATATGATGACAAACACGAATATGTGGAACGATTGATACAAATGTGTATAAAAGTCACTTTATTGTGTATTGAAATTTGTGTTCAATAAACTTGTAAACAAGATGTAAAAATATTCAACCAAGTGGTTGTATGACTTTCTTGAGAGTTTAACCATTTATTTCGAATATCTGATTGCCATAATTCTCCCCCCCCCCCCCCCCTCCCCAACTTACAAAGAGAATATATTTATACTACATTGGCCGACGTTCTGATCGTTGGATCGGAACTACGTAGCCCCATCTCCTGAATTAGGGCTTCACATCACTATCTATTCATACATTGATAAATGATCAGTCGTTCTATACAATAGGCTGATATATTGACAAACTTTATTAAAAATGTTACATTAATCGCTTCTAAAAGATCTCCAAATCTATTGCAGCAAACATCGTCAGCATCATGGGCTTCAAACGAGTTTGAGAGCCTCATCCTAAGTTGTAGGGCCTCGTCCTTGAGGCAGTGGCTCAACATGGACTTCGGTCGTTTGATGAGACGACTTTGGTCTTGTTTGATTTCTTCATACTTTGACTTTGTGAATCTTCCTTTGACTCTTTTGTTGTCTTTCTGTATACGTGGCTTACCACGTGGCACCTTTACTCCGAGCCTCAGAGGTGAGGCGTAACAGAGAGCAAACAAATTTATTTGCTCATTGTATTTTTAAATAAATAGAATAAACCAACAAATGCAAGTTGTAACCGAACATTTATCACTCATTTTGAAGTGCATTAATAATATTTTGGACGAAAAGCATCATTAAAGAAAATATGGGTTAATTAATGAAAAGTTAAGGATATTAATTTAGCGAAAAAAAGCAAAGGTTTAAACTTTATTATAAGTAAAAAAATAAAAAAAAATTCAATGTAATTAAAAAGTGGTGTATTTATAAAGTAACGCGTTGTCAATATGACCTACACTTAAGCCTTTGCTTGGTATATTTATAAATCATTTTTAGTAGATTTTGGGAAAAGTTAATGAAATTCATGGTAGAAAAATTAATAAAAATTGTTGATCCCATAAAGTAAATAGTTAAAATTAATAATTGATTTTGACTTAAAATTTTTATCAATCTTTTAAGTTATACCCAACATGGGCTAAGTATGATGAGCCATTCTTATTGCTAGTATATTTTAAGTTTATATTAAAAATTGATAAAGGAAAAAGCTTTGTGTCTAGGATTGAACTCACTATGCAATTTCCAATTCGATTGAATGAAAAGAAGAATATGGAATTTTTACACGTTGCTTTGATTGTTAGTGCATTTCTCGGTAGTCAAGTCCACCAAGGGAGAGTTGTTTATAAATTGACTTATAAAATAAATCATTAGATTTATATACCTACAAGAAACTTCTCAATAGCCATCACACTAAGCAAGAACCTAACATTTCTTTGCTATTTCACCACCTCCCAAAGTCCACCAACTTCCACGACATTTATAAGACCTTCGTATGAATGTGTAGGAGGAATTACATAACTGAGCTGAAAGGCAAACTTAACGATAGCGTATTGACCAAGTCATTTCATAATATACCTTTAATATGAGTAGTAAAATTGTGACTCGTTTGAGAACATTATTCTTGAAATTCGATTGTCTTTTAAGTTATAGATAGATCGAATTTTTCATTTGAGTTTAATTGGTTCTAGTACATTGTAAGACTTGGACTTCGATTTTTAAAGATCGGCATTTTTAAGAATAGTAGTATAATTCCATATATATATATATATATTGTATATTAATTTATTTTTATTCGATGTGTGATATAACTAGCGGTGTCAAACTAGGCGGGCCGAAAATGGCCCCGCTAGGAACCGACCTGGTAAAAATGACCTGTAAACCGGCCCATAATTCAAGTGGGCTGGTTCGCGGGTAAATAAATAAATTTGGACCGGGGTCAGTTAACATGATCAAAGAGGATTGAAGGACAGCTTCGAAGTTGCCAAAGAGTGAAAATGGCGGGGAAGCAGGTTCTTGTTGCCGAAATGTGTAGGCTGTGTAGCTGATAGGCTCAACTTTTTTCATATTTAGACTCGAGTTTTGTAATAGTAATTTTTTTCGGAGAATGTATGACTAAAAAGTATGAAAAAATTTTGGTTTACTTGTAAATATATATGGCGAAAAAGCTCTCCGGCTCGGGCTCGGGCTGAGCCCCATTTTGGGGCGTCGGCTCGAGCCCGTGGCTCGTCACTGGCACGTGATTAAGTAAAATAAAATAAAATAAAAAATTGACATTTTTTTAAGTTTAAATGTAATTTTTTATATATTAATAGTTATGTTTTGCTCGAGCCGAGCCCAAGCTTTGAGTTTCGGCTCGGCTCGTTGTCATGGCTACTTGTAAATTGTTTTATCCGAAGAATACGTGGTTGAAAATGAGCTCGACAAAAAATAAATTTTGAAGAATGGGGCTCAAACAGGGAGTTAATGACTTCGTGCTTTGATAAAACGAGCCTAATAAGTAGTCTGGTTATCCTGCACTTTCAACTTTATAGTTTCTTGGCTGCCATATCTTAGCGCCTTACAACAATTTTCTTGAAAGGCAAAATATAGTCAGGATGACGTGATCTGATTTACACTCTGTCGAGGTCAGGTTTGGGGTGGTAGTGCCAAAAATGGATAGGTGAAGACAAATATATACTCCCTAAGTCTCATTTATATCACTTTTCTTATTTTCTTGTCTCAATTATATAATCTTGTTTATTTATTAAGAATGTTTTATTTTGTTCGTTTACTAATATACTCTTATTTTTTTGTTACTTTCAATAATAATTTACTACTAGTTATTGATAATTAAATGAGGATAAATTAGGAAATTTTTTGGCAAAAATTGTTTTTCCAATAACATTTAATAAGATTTCTTAATTCGTGTGAAAAATAAAACAAACCTATATAAATGGGACGTATGGATTATTTCCTAGTGCTTGAAGCCTGCTTGCTTGGATTTCATACACAAGACACAACAATTATTCATGAGAAAAACATGTCCAACATTAAAAATTAGGATATATTTCGGATTCCCCAAAGTAATCTCGTTATTTTCAATTTCTGTGTCTCCAATATTTTATCCCAGGCTGCATTCTCAGCTTGGCTCTGAACAAGTGATTATCACTTTTCTGAGGTATTCTCTCAAGTCTTAAAATTCTGTTCATCCTTTTTTTTTTCAAATCTCTATACATGAAACTGGATGATATTCGCGTATTCTTTTGTACATAATTTACGTATCTACAACAGTTTTTACTTCGATTCTCAATGGAAATAGTTCGTAGTCGAATTACAGTATGATGTTAGCATTATTTTTTATTCTCTGCAGGCAAAATGTCTTGCAGCTCAACAGCTGCAAGGGAACTTACGACCAAGAATAAAAATTCGTCTGAAAACATGGCTGAATCCAATGACTCATTTCAAACATGCCATCTTAGAAAAATTCAACGCGGCATTAAAAAACCAACTATTAAGACCAGAAGAGGAGCAACCAGAAAGGCTCCTCCCGGCTTTCGCCCTTTAATCCCATCAAAATCTGGAGGCGGTTTTCGATATCCAACCTTGCTGGAGCAACAACTGCTTCCCAGGATGATCAAGTACGTGCTTGCACACGCACTCAATATACCCTGTTTGGTTTAGATAAAAATCAGATTTTTGGTAAATTTTGATAAAAGTTTTGGAATGTGTGGTTGTTAAGTTGTGGATCCTCTTAAATGTATAAATTTAATCAACTTTTTTAGTTGAACCAAACAGGGTACTGTTAGATTTTTTAGTCTAACTTTTCCGTGAATCTTGATTAAAAAAAAAATAGGGGTGATGACGCGCTTGCAGATTTATCAAATGACAAATCTAAAGGAGATCAGCTAACAATTTTCTATGATGGAGTTATCAATGTGTATGACAATGTTTCTGTTGATAAGGTACCACAGATTAAAGATTAATAAACAAATAAATGCCATCTTTCTATGTTTAATTATTCAATTTATTGAATTTTTTTGGCTCAACAGGCAAAGGCTATCATGCTTCTGGCAGGTGAAACTTCTGCATCAGCTCCTGTTGTGAAAAATGAACAAGGGCTTGATGCATCAAAAATTTCCCAGAAATCTTCACCAGTTTGCAAGTTACAACCAAGTAATTATCGATTTTCCACACTGCGATTTTAAGCAATTCGTATAGATTGAACAGAATTTTGAGAAATTATTTATATAACTTACTCTAAATTTATTGAAGATAATATGCAAGTTCTGATATCGTTACAACTTAAAAGCTACTATTAGTTGATTTCATCTATTCTCAAAAAGGTAGTTGGAAAAATTATTTTTGTCTAATATTTATTATTTACAGAATCAATTTTTTTGCCTTCTTTCAGATCTTCCAATTGCTACAAAGCGTTCTCTGGAGCTGTTTTTTAGCAAACGACGAGATAGGTACATTCTCTTATACCGTACAAGATGTAGACGAACCTCCCCCTCCCAAATTTCCATGGACCTCTTATTTAAATCAAGATTTAGAGAAAATATGAGTAATTCCTCTCTAACTGTTTAAACTTTTAGCTAAGACAATTTAAATTCGAGACACTTTATTTGGTGTGCAGGTTAATGAAAAAAATTTCTCTCAGGCCTACCTCTCATGTACAATCCGAGGATGATTCTCAAGCTCAAGAAAAGTGATTGATGTAAAATTATACGAATTTTGGTAACTCCGATTGGTGTTTGTAGCTATAGTCGTACTTAATTTTATAACATTGTCACAATTCCCTTCGTTTTGAGACATTATGGCTTTTGAATAGTCATTCATTGGTTCATCTCCATATTCTGACTGGGCCTTCCCAATACATATAATAAATGGTAACGATATACAAGTTCTTTTACTCAACAAACCTTCTAATATTTAGCACGATTTGAACAAAAAAGTTTGACATTCGTGCATGAAAATCCTTGTGATGTCCTTGAATTATATATATGTTTGCACATTGCTGAGAGCAAAGTGTGTTGGAGAAATCGAATGATTATAGTCACCGGATACCTAAATTTTAATGGAGCCTACTAAAATCTAATGGGGTTACAACAACAGTCTAAGTGACGTTAATGTGGCATATTAATGTGGCATTAAATGATATGTGAAATTAAATGGCTCATTTAATTTCACATTTCATTTAGCATATCATTTAGAGCCACGTAGACTAGGATTGTAACTCCAATGGGGTTACATAGCATTACTCAAATTTTAATGAACTCCATTAAAATGTGAGTTTGGGATACCTAGATCTTAATGGACTTTCAAAATTCATCAACGCGATTATAATTTACCCATATAATAACATTGCATGTATTTTAGTCTTGTACAAATTTGTGCCCATATTTGTGAGTTCTACGAAATATGTTGATAATAAGCGAATATTAGTTATGGATTCTACCAAATATATAAATAAAAAGTATTTTTAACCAGTTTCAGTCGTAATTTAAACTTTGTCAGACGTTGTTCATTTTTTATAGGAATTATTTCCCATTTGTAATGTGCTATACTAATTCATTTTATATTGGCAAGACATCTTAATGCTTAAACAATCTCTTTCAATACCATCTCTTATAGCAATAACAAAACACAAAGAAGAATTTATCAGGAGTAAACATTTTAAGAATCATCTCTCTCTCTCACCAAAACAAACCGTTTTCTCTCATTTAACATAAAGAGAACAATGAGTTGAGAAATATATCTAAGATTCTATGTGATACATATTTGTGAATAAACAACTATTTGATACTCTGATACCAACTTTGAAATTAACCCAACATGAACCGAAAAGAAAATATAGGCCACTCTGAATCTTATCCATGCAAAACCAAAATGTTAAATGCTGTTAGTGTAAGTGTCACGCACCGAGAGTACTATCTTTACATACAGTATAGCAAGGTCGTCAACAGTTAAGCGTATGACTTATATAACTGAAAAGTGCATTAAGGTCTCATTTTTCTTTTCACCTGAGCTTTTGACTGGGTTGGCTTACAGGTTGCCGATTTGTTCATCACGACCTTTTGAAGCTGGAAAAGTTATTGTCCCTTGTTCTTTTGAGTCAATATGGTGAATGATTTCATTAATATTTGAGCATTAGCCTTAAAATTGGTGTTACAAAATACTTTGTTTGCTCATGAACATCTAGGTAAAAGATTGTTACTCACATTTTGGACTAAGAAATAAAAATAAGGAGTCTTCGCTGTCATCCAATAGATCTCAGTCTCACGACACTCTCAGCGACAACCAATACCGGCAGAAAAATAAGTGACTACTCTAATTGATCTTATTCTTTCACTGATTTCAAAATTGTTCACAGCAGCGACAAAGATATTTGCTAAGAGAGAACCTAGAATTCTGAATATTAGAACTAATGTTACATTGAAAAACCACACAAGCGTGGCAATGTTTAATGAAGTCTACCTGTTGCCAAAGACTATGGAAAACAACCCTGAACATTACAAGTTCTATCTTCCCTTGCTTGGAAAGAGAAGTGAATCAAAAGAAATTTCAGAAGACGACAACTGATGACTCGAGAAATGGCGTATCTGGGATATACGAGAACAAAGAATCTAATGAGCTCGACTCATTTTCATTTTGGGCATGGTCTTCTTCACTTGGCGGGCACGCTCTTTAGCCTCTTTCTTGCGAAGAGCTTCAGCACTTAGCTTTGCTTCAGCCTCTTCCAACTTCTTTCTCTGCTCGGCCTTCTTTTTCTGCAAGGCTTCGTGCCTGGCGTTCTGAAGTTCCTTTTGAATCTCTTGGGCAGCCTTTATTCTGGCCGTTTCAGTTTTAGATCGAGCCTGAGGAGCACAACTCAAATTTTAGAAAATCATGAATGATATAAAAATACTGAAATGGTCTGGGTACATAGTTGCACTCACATGTGAGCTGAGCTTGTAACGGCCAATTAGGTCAATGTAATAGGGGACAAGAGCAACCAATCGAGTCATGTCAGCCATGTGATTAGCATCGGGGAGAGCAAACTTGAACACCAGCATCTTCTTGTTTAAGCCCATGTGTTTATCGGAAAAATGCATAGAGATGAAACCCTTTCCAAATTTCTCAAATGCCTTGTCGCCAAAGACCTGCATGGATTTCGAAGTAAAAATTATATTACATGATAGATGGACAACAAGAACAAAGAGTACCATATCATTGATTCCTTTATATCAGAAGGCAAGAGGAAATTAAATCAAACTCAGAGGAAGGTAGTGAAAATGATGGCACACATCTGAAGTGGTTGATTGCAAAATAGTAGAACAAAATTATGCAATTAGGTGATGCATTTGTTAAAAAACGGCAACCATTTCCATATGCACATTGAGTAAAATAGCCATTTCATGATTCAGTCAAGATTACAACTCTATCAGCAAACTATCTTTCACATCAGCTGAATACTGGAAAAGTTGCAAGGTATGGCTGCCTGACCTCATACAGTTCAACCAGATTCCCAGAGGTAGATCCATAGGTGCAATTGTTTCTGTGTCATGGGTGAAGCTACGGGTTAATTCTATTTACTTCATTTTGCATCCTTCTAGACAGAGATGAGATGTTATAGTCACTTCTCTGATAGGCCCCAAGGAGGTTACTTAACCATCTATTAGTAGTTAAGGGGGAGAGTAGTATTGGTATTTCCAAAAACTTTCATTTCATTCATGGGAAAATTGGGAAAAGGTAGGGAGAGAGAGAGGCCTCTCGAATGCCTATAAATATTGTAATTCCATTTCATTCCATTCATGTATTCGTACAATCAGAAAATACCAATACACATACTGCTCTTATTATCAATTTAATGTTTTTAGAGATTTCGTTGCTGGTTCTGCAATTTGCTCCCTAGGACATTCCATTTCATCCGTTCATGTATTCGTACAATCAGAAAATACCAAAATACACATACTGCTCTTATTATCAATTTACTGTTTTTAGAGATTTCGTTGCTGGTTCCGCAATTTTCTCCCTAGGACAACATCAAAATTAGGGATTTCATCATTCTCTCAATTTCTTTAAGATGCATCTGAATGTTACTAAACAAAGCCTTGAACCACAAATACACGATCGTTATATGGACCCAGTTTGGATCCATGTAATTTTAGGTCAATTACCTCAATATTGAGATGCAAACATCAATGTACAAACCAATGTAGACAAATCAATACAATTTTAGGACAATCTTCTTTTCGAACACAGTTTTATAGGCCTTGCTCGAAAAGGATTGCCTTAATAATTTGAGCTACCTTCTTCCAAGTCCATGTCAACTATAACAGCCATATCTTTATTGATAATTGGTGCCTACAATCTTGTTTCTCTGCAGTCCATTAAAATCTTAAACAACCATTAATCTTTAATAATCCCAAAATTCTATGATAGAGGCGTGAATCCAACCCCAAAAAGAAAAAAGAGAAGGAAGAATTAAGAATTTTAGAATATTACAGCTTTGAGGCCACCTGGTGACTTAAGTTTCTTTTCCAAAAACAGATCGTTTTCAAGCCTTCAACTTCCCTTACTCTTAACAGTATACATGTACTTCCTACAAAGTCCATTAACCCCAAAGCGATATAGATCCCTCTGCTTAAATGCAACATCAAAGCACTATACACAATTCTTAAGGACCTTAAGTCTATTGGTGTGGATGCAACTCTTGCTTGAGACTTAGCGACTAGCGTAGCATCGTCAAATAAACAGCTCAAAAATATAAAATACACTATTGTACACACCCGGCCAAACGTCTTGTAGCGTTCTCCTTTATTAGTTGATCGTTCATTATTCCAAAATCCCACTGCTCTAATGTACTGTAGTTTCATATCCATCTGGTTTCATATCCAGCAAGTTTAAAAGCACATCAACACATGTAACAAGGAAAATACCTAAAAGCACGGGTTTAGGTTCGGCGTCAATGGGAAAAGAAAATGGAGCACCTACCAACAAACAAGCAACCAAAATCAACATCCAAGCATTCAAAAGCACAAAGGATATAAATACACACATTGTAGTTATCAAAACCGGATCAATGCATACCTGATCAAGCACAGCGTCAGTGATCAAATCCCCGGAAACCTCCTTAGATTCTGAGACCACCTGCAACTCCTCGGCCACCCACTTCCTCCCACTCGGAGGTGCCACTAGAGCAGCAAATCGCTGCAAGTCACCAGCCTCCTTCTGCATTATTTTCGCCAATTTCTTCCTAGCTAATGCGAAAACCGCCTGATCCATAGCATCATCGTTCATGTACACCTCAAATGTAATCTCATCCTTACACGGCACCACCATGTTGTACAACCTCGAAATCAAATCATGTCTGCTCTTCAGCTCCATACTTGCAAGCACTCCCGAGCAAAACCTCCTCCCGCTTGCATAAAACTTAAAAACATTCTGCCCCTCCTTCAACAACAGTGGAGAGTCCTCAGTCTCACCCACGCCTAACAAGCTAAAGTTCTTATCAAAAATAGAATCCTTGGTAGCAAATTTGCTCGCCCACGCCAACGCCAAATTCTCATTCTCTTTCTTCCCTGTAAAGTAATTGATTGTAAACATAATCAAGAACGAAACACATACAATCTCCACGGAATATGAAGTCAGCTTCCTTGAAACCACAACTTCCGGTTCTTCCGATTTTGGCAAACTCCGATCAGATTCCGATCCAGTGGCAGATTCCGTAATTACGGGAGTTTCAGGGGTTAAATGTCGAGGAACACCCTCGAATTCATCTTCATCCCAGTAATCAAAAGACGTAGAAGCAGACATCGTATTCGGATCCGATGACGGCGAATTAATTGTGAAATCCGAATCGGAATCAGGAGGACCGTGGTGTGATTCGGAGGTGGGTTGGGAAAGAGAAATGGGGGGTGGTGGGGTTGAGCGGAGAGGGGGATCAACGGCATCGTTGGATTCTTCGAGGACGAAATCTTCATCTTCATCGGCGTCGAAGCCTTCAAAGTGGGATTGGGCGGTTGTGGGGGAGGCGGAGAGGCGGTGAACAAGTAGGGAGAAGAGGGAGAGAAGAGCAATTAGGTATAGAAGAGTGTCACCCCTTGGGAGGAAGAGAGAGAGTGGAGAGATGAGGAGAGATGAGGACGATGAAGAAGAAGATCGTTTCGCCATTGTTGGATTCTTGATTGATTGATTGATTGATTAGCGTGTGTGCACGCGTCAGACTCCAAAGCGAAGAAAAAGCAACTTTTCTTAAAAGGTCACCCAACTTTCTATTTCCTTCAATTTGACTACATGACCTATATTTTTGTTTCAATATGATCGCCCTATTTATTATTCTCTTTCAATGTAATCATAGTTAACCTATTTATTACACAAACCTTACTTGTCTCGATTAAAATTCGAGTCATCATGTAGCCACAACCCTAAAAATCGATTATACTGGTGTTGGAACTGATTCCGTCACTAAGAAATGAAAGTTATTCAATAGATGACGCGAATGCTATTGCACTATATGGATGTCTTTTATTTGCATAAGAACTCGAATTAATATGATAGAATTTGTAAGTGTAGCTCTTGTTACTTCATGCCTAGAAATAATAAATAATGTAGCCATGTGCATAACTATTGTTTGTTGTCCTGTCGATTTGTACTTGGTCCACTGTATTTTCGTCAGAAATAAAGCCATTGTTTGATTTGATTAAAAATAATTTTTTTAGTATATTTTGATAAAAAAAAAACTTATGAACGTGAGATTAAAAAATTGATAAAAACTGTGAATATCATAATGCTCATATTTGTGGCCCCAGTTTTTTAAAATTCATTTTTTCTTGAACTCATTTTCAACACACATCTCATGGATTAACAACTTTTATCAGATTTTCAACCAGCATTGCACCATCATTTATTAAAATATTCTGAAAGTCTAATTTTTATTCAAATTTCAAACCAACAAGAATGGAAATATGTAATTCAAAATGAATTTTAAAAAGAAAAAAATGAGTTTTAAAAATTGGGAGAAAGCATGACTTCGATCGTGCTGTAATAAAAGAAGACAGGAAATAAAATAAAATTGAATGGAACCCAGGTACTATAGCTGTGACTGTGAACGCATTGGGGGCCCAGCTGCAAATTTCTCCAAGAAAAAACAATTTTATCCAAACGCATCTCCTAAGAAAACTTCATTTAAAA
The DNA here is from genome assembly GCA_903798385.1 of Fraxinus cuspidata. Taxonomy (NCBI): domain Eukaryota; kingdom Viridiplantae; phylum Streptophyta; class Magnoliopsida; order Lamiales; family Oleaceae; genus Fraxinus; species Fraxinus cuspidata. The sequence goes on from CAIGRP010031972.1 coordinate 43,524, forward strand.
GTAAATTCTTTTAAGATTTGTTGTTTTCTCCACTCAATCAACCCCCAGTCTTCCCCAATCCTCTCTCCCTCTTTACGATCTAAGATTTCAAAGAGTAAAGACAAAAACCCAACATTGTTTCCCAGCTGTTACACTTTATTCGCTTCCATCGCCGACAATTATAGATCTTCCATACAAGAATATCAAATTTCTTTTTTAACTTTAAGATCCTCGAGACCCAGTAGATGTTATTGGGATCGAAGTTAAAACTGGCCTAAGACGAAGAAGGAACATATTTGCTTGACCCTAATTGTGTGCAATGAGATTGTGATAGTTGGGATTCTTTTGTTTTTGGGTTTTTTGGTTGTGTACTGTAAAGATGGCGACATCGGAGGTGGGTGTCGTGGTTGATGCTGCATCGGGTTCGTATAAGGGGATGTCTTCTGACAATATAAAAGGATTAGTGATGGCTTTGTCTTCCAGTGCCTTTATTGGCGCCAGCTTCATTGTTAAGAAAAAGGGATTAAAGAAAGCAGGGGCTTCTGGCGTCAGGGCTGGTAATTTGTGCTTTCATGCTTCAACTTTAGCTATATTATACGTGTATTTTGTCTTCAATTTTGGAAATATTGACTGTTGAAGATGTGCATTTTCTATTTTGTATTTGGAGATGCTTAATTGGAGTTTGTTTTCTGCAAATGAAGTAGTTGTATTGATTTGGAAGAAAAGGCACTGGGGTAATTGTGCTGTGGTTGCAATAAACTGTTTGAGATCTCGAGTCATTTCTTGGAGATTATGTTCAAATATGGGAAAGAAATGTAAACTCGATGGGAAGATCAATCCGGTAGGATATTGCATTAGGGAAATGCTAGGAAAAAGTTTGCACCCTAAGGGCATTTTAGCGCTAATTCATTACTTGAGGATTTTATCTGATAGCTTAATTATAGAATTTTTTATGATGTTAGTCGTGTTTATAATCCCAGGTAATTTTATATATACCAACTATCAAGGGAATCTACCCAAAAAAAATTTACCACTTACGTGGAAATCAGCCAGTTGTTGCTTCGAATGCTTCAAGCAAAATTTCTGCGTTAACAAAGCAATCTATCACTGCCATTTTAATTGATGAGAAGTTACTAAATAATCTCTTCCACCATGGACTTTTGGATGTACAATTGAAGTTGAAATACATACCTTAGACATTGTAAGGAATTCTAATGCTCAGCTTAGAATGATAAATTTGTATTAGCAGCTCTATAATATAACATCTTTGGTGTGACATAAAAGTGAACTTTTAAGGATGAGAGAGAATGTGTGCAAATTGTGAGAGCATACTTTTCTCTCTTGTGCTTATAAGTTTGTTTTAAGACACGCTTATTTTTTCCATTGACTCACATCTTGTTTGTGATTATGCTCTCATGATCCTGTTGTGGGATAGCTTCTTGATTAGATTTTCTTTTTGTTATTTGGCTTTCTCAGGATTTATTTTCTAAAGCCATTAACTTTTATCGTGTTTTTGTTTATACAGGAGTTGGAGGGTATTCATATCTATACGAGCCACTGTGGTGGGTGGGTATGATAACAAGTGAGTTACTTTTTCTATTTGTTTTAATATATGAGAAGAATTTGATTAAAACACCAATATGTCACCCGCTTGAACACATGTTAAACTAGAAAAGAAAAGAAACTATTATCCATAGAGCTAATCAAAGATGACTTCTTTTTGTGGTTTCTCATTCTTTACTTATTGGAACCACATGGAAAACTGAACATGTTTTCCATGTTTGATCTAATCTACGGATAATGTATTAATGCTGCACCTATTTATCCATCATGAGCTCTGTATAAATGTCATATATACTATGCACTAATTCATTCCCCGACTCATACTGCAACTTGAATCTATTGTTCACTAATTCATTATCCATCTCATACATATGATTAAGTTTCATTGTTTTCTCATCATGCTGGTGTTTAGTCCTTCTCCGTTTCCTTATTGATATCTTCCATTTTCAGTGAACAATTTTTTCTCTCTTTCGTTCTTCGTTCTTTAATATATTACATTTTAGAATTATGGCGTAAACTTTTTAGTTCTCTCCTTATATTGCGATACAAGTTTCTTTTGGCGTAATTTTACTGGAACTGAGAACTCTCTTCGTCATCTGCTATTGCAACAGTGGTTGTTGGAGAAATTGCGAATTTTGCTGCTTATGCATTTGCACCAGCCATTCTGGTCACCCCTCTTGGTGCGCTCAGCATCATTATCAGGCATGATATTATGTGGGATATCTTAACTATATATGATACCTTGTTTGGTACTGATCAATGTGAGTTTGTTGCAGTGCTGTACTTGCACACATTATTCTACGGGAGAAGCTGCACATTTTTGGTGTTCTTGGTTGTGCTTTATGTGTTGTCGGTTCCACCACTATTGTTCTTCATGCTCCACAAGAGCGCGAAATTGAATCTGTGAAAGAAGTGTGGGACCTTGCTACTGAGCCAGGTGACTTGGCCTTGCATATCTTATTTGGTACCTGCTTCTTGTTTTCACATTTTATCTACTGAGCTTAACAACTGCATCTCTCCTGCAGCTTTTCTCTTTTATGCAACTCTGGTTATAGCAATTGTCCTCATTCTGATATTTCACTATATTCCACTTTATGGCCAAACACATATAATGTGTTACATTGGCGTTTGCTCACTAGTTGGTTCATTATCGGTAGGTTGAGTTAATATTTATAAGATTTATTCCTGGTTCAATCTCACCTCCCCACCGCACACCCAAAATAAAAAAGCAACTGGTTGTGGTTTTCTATGATTATTAAAAGTCATTGGAAATTCCCTGGCAGGTAATGAGTGTCAAAGCACTTGGAATTGCATTGAAGCTGACATTATCAGGAATGAATCAGCTAATTTATCCGCAGACATGGGTCTTTGTTTTGGTTGTCATTTCTTGCGTGCTTACCCAAATGAATTATTTGAATAAGGTGAAGAATAATTTTCTTTGTTATAAATGTCTTTCTTTACTAGTTGATGCGTAACGAACTTTTAACTTGCAACTTTTATGTTTTAGGGAAAGGATAAATCTGGCTAACATTATATTAAAATAACTTGGGTGTGTAAGCTAAGTGGCAGTTCTGGCCATATTATACATTATGCAAAATTCTAGTTCCTTGATTTTCCACCTAGTTGGGACAAACATCTTATCATCAAAACCAACCTTTCTTTTATAAAATCTAATGACATAGGATGTCTAACTTGAGGATCAAACCGAGCATAGCTTCAATCTGACATGGCAATGAGTTTGCTACGTTAGAATTAGATTGGGGGAGAGACGATCTATACACACTTGACAATTTTATCCATTTCCCTCTCTCTCAACTTTGGTGTATATCTAATATACTGGCTGCTTTATTTCATTTAGTTTGGTTGCATAAATTTTGATTACTATTGATGTAGCATATATTGATTTGGAAGGTTTATTTTTCATGTCATTTTCTATTCTTATATTTGGTGAATTTTGAATGCAGGCTCTTGACACATTCAACACAGCTGTAGTTTCACCCATTTACTATGTTATGTTCACTTCCTTAACGATATTGGCAAGTGTGATCATGTTCAAGGTAATTATTCTGCCGATCTTTTTGACCTTTTACTTGGTAGGTTTCCATGAGTAAAGAATTTGGAAAACAGAGTATGCTCAACTTTCGCAAGATTGCTTGGGCTCTAAATCATTTGTTGTCAATGGTTATAAAAAAAAAACCCTCAAACCTAGATATCGGATAACCGCCATCCCTTATCTTCAGGTACTTATTTGTGTGCACGTGTTTGATGATGGTATAACAGATAAATTCAAAAAATATCAGCCCATAACATCACCATTGCATTGTGTAACTTATTTTAAGAAAGAATTTGAAAGTCTGTCTCTTGTGATTCTTGGTATAAATCGCTAACTTGTACATTTTTCTTTTTTAAACTCAATGCTATTTCAGTGCAATATACTTCGATGTTGGTTATTTAGGTTTGTTTATTACTTTCATCTTGTGTAATTAAAAAATAGTCCAGTTGCTAGCTATATCCGGAGGTAATATTTCCTTCTTATGGAGGGGAAGAAAAGGGGTGAAATTTCTAAGGTCTTAATTAAGATTGACAATGTTCTTTTGTTCGCATGGACAGGACTGGGACAGGCAGAATCCAACCCAGATTGTTACAGAAATGTGTGGATTTGTGACCATTCTTTCGGGAACTTTTCTTCTTCACAAAACAAAAGACATGGTTGACGGTAAGTGATGTACTCTTTCTTTTGAGCATAAGTCTGATTGTGCCCTGCCCCATGACACGCCTTGGTGAATATTTTGATTTGCTTGGGAGCATGTTTGGCTTTGCTTAAATGCTACAAAAGTAGCTTGTTTCAGCAGTAAGAAGGGACTTACTGCCGAGAAAAGACTAATCTTTTAGCCAATTTTGACGAAAGGCAAAAAAATTGCTTCTTCGTAGATAGAAGCAAAGCCAAACATGCTCCGAGTCCATGGAAACCCACAAAATTCTATAACTAACATATTTACTTTACTTGTAAGTAGACATTTTAAGATTAGTCGAGCATGCTCTAGTTCATGGTTTGTTGACCTTTTCTAATGACAATTGTAATTTCAGGTCCAAAGCATTCTGATGAGGAAAATGGTTTTGGTGAAGAAGGTATCCCTCTAAGGCGGCAAGAAACCTTGAGAACGAATTAGTGTATTCTTTTTTGACTATTTTTGTGTAGTTGACAGCGATACTGTGTAATTTTATCACATACCCAATCAATAGCCAACTGGCCTTCTACATCAATGGAAGGAGAGAATTGAGTTTTTTTTTTTGTTCCCCCTACCCTTACACCCGAGTCTATAACTGTTATTCCCAACCGCTCCCGCCCCCGAAAAAAAAAAAAAAGGAAAAAAAAAATAACATTTCCAAGTAAAAGAAAGGAAACACTTCTGGCACTCTCACGTTAACAGGAAAACATTCTATGCTTTTTAAAGATTGTAGCATTTTCAAATTTTGTATACATTAAGATTCTCATTCTCATTCTCATTCTTCTATTTATTTTCAACTACACATTCTTTAATAAAATAATATTTTTCATTATATCAATAACTTTTCTTTCTTTTTCAACCACACATTCTCCGTCAATCTACTATTTCAGAATACATTTTTCCAAAATAATGTGGGTCAAACACACCGGCAGAAATCTTTGAAATTGTGAATGTCATATATTTTGGGGCATATTTTGTTTGGATGTGTCGATTAGATAGTCTGCTGATGGATTGGGATCTCTTCAAGGAATAGCATTTTAGTTCGATGACTCTAATAATATACAAAAATATAGGGTATGTATGAGGTGGGCAAAATGGATTTACTGATAAAATCGAAAGCTTCAAGTCAAATGAAACAAGTTATATAATTACTTGACAATAGAAAATAAAAATTGACTAGCAGGCGACGGCCGGACAGTCCATACGAAGAAGACATTGGGTGAATTCTAATCACCAGTAATTATATTTACTTTAGTGACAATTAGGTAATTATGCTTCAATTGAGTAACTAGGTTTTAATTTGATTTTAGTTAGATAACTTTGTCCAACTTTGTCGTTTGAACTAATGGAAATCGATGATATGTTTGTCAATAAAGGTTTGCTAGCAATTGACATGTAGGTATTATAATCATCATTTATTGACTATTACATCAACCTTTTTATCAGTGAAATTTGATGAAGTTAGCTTTATTGAAATCAATGTAGAATGTGGTAATCTGATTGAACAAAATTGAAGAATAGATCGCATATTGACACTGGAATGAAAGTACATTTTTCGCGAATGAATTTTACCCAGAAGATAACGCTAGTCATTAATTCTTTTAGCTCATTTGTTCTTAAATATAGGACAAGATATGACATAGTTGTATCGGAATGAGTGGGGATTAAAAAAAAATAAAATCAGATTGGTTTACGAATTATACTAATTTCGCTTGTCTGGTTCGATGAGCTGTGAGAATCTGCCCATAACCTTGATTATTTAAAAAAAAAAAAAAAGAAGTTGAGAGTAAACTAAAAGAGTCGTTGAACTCTCTTTTTAAGGGATAAAAATGGTCCGATCCAGTTTATGTTCGACTCGGTTTCATGATTAAAAAATTCATTTTAATTCTTGAACAATACCTACAATTTTGAACTGGTTCGACTATTTTGATAAATCCAGTGTGAGAATTTCAACCAGATCAGTTAATTCTTCTTCCCTAATGAAAAGAGAACATGGTTTGCTTTAAAAAGGGTAATTAATTAGAATAATTACATATCTAAGATGAAATCAAGATTCCCTTGTTCATATTTATGTAGCAACTAGCAATAGACAAATATTTATTTTGCCTCGCTATACGATGTTGTTAAGTGTTAAATATGTAATATTTAGGTTGAATTATCGATAAATTTGTATCTTATACATTTAAATATTATCCCTCCATACGCCGAACTTTTTTATTGTGCACAATTCTCAATCTTCACTTAAGATCATATACATAACCTAATATCATTTTAAATAATTTTAAAATTTTAAAATCATTTGCTAAATAAATTTGAAAAAAAATAAGTTCCCATATAAAATACTAAATTTTAAGTCATTTTTATTAAATTCATTGAGGAAATTGGTTATTTGTACAAAAAATAACTGAACTTTGGGTCGCAACACGTGGACCTTCCTCGACTTTTTAATGTTGATGAAATATTATTGAATTTTGTTAAAATGCTCTTTATTATTGCCGGGAGATATAACATTTTTTTTTTGGAGGTGGCAATTTTGCCATATCAACAGGATTTTTGACACATCATATGGTTCCTCAAAAGTTGGTAGAATTAGACGAAAAATGTTGCCACGGGTAATTCCATGAATTTCTTTGCTTGTACAGAAACAGTTATGTCAGAATTAATACAGACATTGCCACAGGAGGAGCATTTTTTTTGGTTTGTCTGTTTTTTTGCCATTGTCCAACAAAAAACTGTCAAGTGTCTTCTGTATGAATTCTAGCAGAGCATATTTTCTGTACAAATAGCAGATCTCTAATTCCATCGTCCATTGTAGGCTGATCCATCCATTGCATCGAACACAAGGGTAACTTGTGACGGATGGTGAGCAACAATTGAGAGTTGAGAGATAATTAGGAAGCTTTGTAAAATTTAGCAATCCTTATGTGGAACAACTCATAATACATTGACCTTTGAAACAATTAGTTCGAGAGAATGCCGTGTTAGAACCATGTAATTTTGACTCGCATTATATTTGTTAAAATTTAAAAATTAACAAATATATTAAAATTTACTTCGTTTCCATCAATCTATGTAAGAAGTGTTTTGAAGTTCAATGATGCTTTGTGGAACAATCCAATGTATATTGATTTCTGAAACATTTAACTTGAAAGATTGCTAGAACTTTATAATTTTAGCCCATACTATCTTTAATTTTTTTGAAAATTAACAAATAAATTAATATTTTTTTATCGGTTCATGTAAATCTGTCATACAGTTTATATAATATCTTTTATTTTACATTTTTTGAGAGATATCCTTATTTGATGTAGTTCCAAAAAAAAAAAACAGACAAACATTTAATAGATTTTGATAAAAGTTAGTTAAATGTAAAATTGAAAGATTATAGAAATTGTGACTTTAATAAGATGTATATTTTAAATTAATTATTAATTTAACGTATTAATTTGATTTAAATTTTTATCAACTTTTTAAAATACATCAAACAATCCTCAACAGGAAAATCTTGCACAGATATGTCGTGTTATCATAGTTTTTCCCATGATGAAAACTTACTTTATGTTCGAACGTGTTAGTTCCTCCAGAAGCAATACTCGTCCTGCTTTTAGATTTCTAACCATTCCAGGATTCAATCACGAGAGAGAGAAGATCATGATTAGAAATCCCTTCGGAATAATTAATTCAAATTTAATTAGAGGCATGCAAGCAGGCAGCCTGTATACTGATTCTTGAAAGCAAAAGATACCAATTCTGTTCCTCCCCAAATCCTCCTTCTCTCAATAGAATCTGTAGTTATAATGGATAGAAGAAGCACAGGAGCCTTGATGGGCACTCTCACGACGAAGTTATAGCAGGTATCTTTGCTGTGGCTTGAGGGTTTCAGAGAAGCTTGTTGCTTTCACCGCGTCATCACCTACTGCTTCAGGTTCCCCCAAATTTTACTTTCTTTCTGTATAAATTTTTATGGGAGTTTGCATTTCATTTCTAATCGTTTGTTAATTTTGGTTGTGGGCTTCTTCAATTCAAGGTCGAAAGAGCTTGCCATCCGTATGGGCCAGTGTTTTCTCTTGAATGGCTTCTTTTTTATTGGGAAGGTCTGCCCTCTTCCCTCCCCTTTATCTGTATGTATGTACTATTTTCTCTAACAAGTGAAAGGAGGTATTTTATGATTTTGATTATACAAGGATCAAACTTTGTGCAGTATCTTTATTCTAAGATCATTTATCATACCAACACTGCAATGGATATTGCCGGATGGATGCCCGCAAATTAGTTCTCAAGAGTCATGCTCAATTGGGGGTATTTTGAGATTATATTCCTTCTTACGATTTGGGCTCGTTCAACTCTTCTATGTAAGTACAGCTTTCAGCATCATGATGGTTTATACATGCTGTATTAAGCTTTGGAAGAGTGAACTCAAATGTGCAACATAAGTTTGTTAATATTTTCCTTGAGAAAAGTATCATTTCATGTGATTCTCATTGTGGTGGAAGATCGGTCAGGTTGTGCAAAGCCATTGGGATGTTGATAGCACAGTTCTCTAGAATCCAGATCAAGAGTGCAAACCTTCAACTAATCTTGTTAACTATTCTACCTTTGAATAGCACGTAAATAATTAACAATTGTGGAAGAAAGAAAAGCCACAATGCTAAGCCCTTGTTTGCCTCCATTAAATTAAAATTCATTATTCTCACTCTTCTTATCAACCACGTATTCTTCAATAAAATAATATTACACATAAACTTAAAAACTTTTCCTTCTTTTGCAACCTCGCATTCTCAAAAAAATTACTATTCTCCTCGTGGAGCCCAAATAGGGGCTAAGAATTTCTCAAACAGATTTGTGCTGAATGCATTTTAACTATGAGTCTGATCTCTACAATCAAGTAAATTGTCGACTGTTTTGTTCATGTGAGAACCGGGGTAGTTTATTTTCTAGAATGCATGAACTGAATACTAGCAGTGGTCCAGTGGGAACTTCTTTTTGCATTGGACCTAGCATGATCATACAATAAGGAGCTAGAGTAATTGTAAGGTAGGAAGAAGATATGAGAAAAGCAAAAAAGGTGATGTGAATCCCTACCCATTACTGAAAAGCGGAAAAAAGCTAATGCATCATAATAAGTAATAGTAATTAAGGAAATATTTGCTCACATTCTGTCATAGCGTTAACTTTTAGAGTTCTGCTATAATCTTCTTTCCTCTTTTGATAGATAACGTCATTGTTTCCTCGGGATTTTCTTATTAAATGCAATTTGTATGTTGAGTTGTTTATTGAGATTTTATTTTTTGTTTTTTCCTGGTAACTGCCTATTACATGCTGAAATTGTTTCTTGAATATAATTTTGTACTTTTCAAGGATTTTTCTATTCGCTGTTTGATAAAATTCTCTCTCTCTCTGTTTATATCTATATATCTGATTATTCATCTCTTAATTATTCAGTTCGCTGCATGTGGACTTTTTAAAATGTTTTAATGAGTTCATTTAATGTTGTTCACAGGTATTCTGGTTCTACCCTTTGTACATATTCAGCTTTATTTTGAACACCATTTGGTATTGCCTATTCCTTTCTCCTGAATTTTATTTGTGTTTTGTGTTCATGACCGTTGCCATGTTTACTTTATGCATATTGTCCTTTTTTTGTCGTGTATCTTACAGGGTTAAAGATGTTACAACTATCACTGATACTTAGTAGTTGGCAGGCCTTGAAAAGTAGAACAACACTATTCGATGAATGACCTAAAATTCCTTGGATTTAATGATAAAAAAGGGGAAAGAAAAGGACATGAAATCCAAGGAAATTAGATTAACTCCAATATATTTGGACATACTATCTATACCTAAATTTAAGTTTCGGTCATATTTGGAATCACATTAACTTGTTTTTTATTGTACATGAATACGCTCAATATTGGTGCATATGGAGGGGAAAGGGAGATGCGGGATTGCTAAAATATATAGAAAGTAAATAAAATCTTATTAATTATGTTGGGGTTGGTTGTTGACTTGTTCTTATTCATGAGGGGGAAAATTAATCTTCCATGTGATTTCTACAAGTTCCATTATTACGAGAAGTCAACGACAAGGACCAGGATTGACAATTATCGATAAGGATTTTAAATGCCACCAGTAAATGTCTATGAATTGACCCCGTTCATGTCAAATAGATTTTTCAGGCTGCAATTAGTTATAATAGGAGATCTATTTTATTCATACATTCACTCCTATCTAAAAATGGAAAAGTAAAAGGAAAAGGAAAATTATTATCCATTTACTACATTAATTCCTAGCTAGAATAGAATATAAGATAGATATGATACAACTTCAAGTGGATCTCATATTCTAACTCTCCCCCTCAAGTTGATGCATAGATATCACACATGCCCAACTTGGATAATGCTTTAAACTAAAGTGATAGAGAAAGAAATGGACTCAGCTTCAAAAGGAAATATATAGTGATCGACTAGGATTAATTATTTCATCACTAGTAGATATTAGGCAACTGATAGACCCCAAATTACAGAATTGAAGACTGAAATGGTTTTGGGCAGAAACCCAACAAATGTGGAATTGTAAACAATACCATATTTGATAATAGCACTTGTACTGAAGAGGAAACTACAAATAAGAAACGGAAAGGGGATACATGTTACCAGGCATTTAAGAGGCCTGATATAATTTCCTCACACTACTGGATGATTGACTAAACTCCGCCCCCCTTTATTTATGGTGAGCTAATGCCACACTTATTCAGCAAAGTTCCCTTTAAACTTCCTCGCCTAACCGACATGCAATTTGCTAAAACAAATCAACCTAATTACAAATTTATCTCAATCAAATCTTGGATACATGGACTCCATCTCTGACTGCGTGGACTCTTCTTTCCTTAGTGAATCAGTGACTTGAACTTCTAGTTTTGCCCCTTTACTTGTTCTGACCTTTTACCCTCCTGGCATAAGTGAACCACACCGGTGGCCTATCAGAGACTCACTAAATGTTTCCTAAAGTTTAAGCATTCTTTGGAGTCCATTCTTGATTTGAACAACCAATCTTAGATTTCTGACTAACCCAAGCAGGAATAGTGAAATTGAACCTAGTGCAGAAATAAAGAGTTGGTTTTGACAAGCCTTTGTGATGCCAAAGCTGAATTCGTTCCATGTGTTCTGGCAATATTCCTTTACTCTCCCCTTGTTAGCTATGGAGTTATGGCTATACTCTATCCATTGGTAAGTAAGAGGTTCCTGTGTCTGTTTATGCACGTCTTGTACTATTTTCTCAATCCATTTGTGAAGTCTCGACATTATTTTAAATGTAACTTGACATAAGAATTAAGATTATGCAGTATGGTACGCCTGATTTCTAGAATTTACAGCATGATGCCTTTTTATTTGGTCGTAACTGTGGATTTTTCTAGTTTGTTATGACTGCAACAGGCACAGAAGCAGACAAAGTGATTACTTCTCAAAGAAAGAAATGGAAAGGTGAAGGATTAGGGAGGATTCCAATATTTGTTTCTGCAGACTATTTATCGTAAGCCATCTTCTTTTTTCTTTTTTCTTTTCTTTTATAAATGGAAACATATTTCAAAGATCTGATCCAAAATCTTGCTTTTAAGTGGTTTCTTCATTTGGAACTTATCTTACATATGTAAAATCTTGCTTTCGATGTTGTGGCTTTCTTTTACTAGAAAAATTACAGTTTAGTTTTAAAACATAGCTTATTACTTACCCTTAGATGCGTAACCATTATTGAAATGATTGGATTTTAAAATTGGTAGTCGTGAATTGAATGAAACTTCCCTTATTGGTCAATTCCCCCTCTCTGATGTGCATGGAAGGTGTTAGATTAGCTAGTTTCATTCTAATGAAATGGTTTACACACAATAATGAAGAATTATTATCTTTGTTCATATGATCCAAGGTCGTTTTTCCCGTGTCTTAATTATCTGTATGGTTTCACATCTGCTTCGTAGAACTTGCATTTTCCCCCGAACAACAAGAAAAATAATAATTTTGAAGCTACTGATATCTGGCTGTCTTCATTGGATCAACCTGAACAATTTTGAAGGATGAAAGTCTTGTCGTTCTTCCCTCTTCGACAAATGCAAAGCACAAAGGCACTCTGAGCATTGGGTCAACCTGAACAATTGGTATGTTAAGTACACACTGTTATGTATTTTGATTTGCAAATATCTACCTACCATATTCCAGTGTTAGTCTCATTTTCTCTCTTTTGATTCAGGTTTGAACCTACCTTGTATATAATGCTTTGTGCATTTGCTGCTCCAAATATTGAAAGACAAAGCAGAGACATAAATCAGATGTGAAAGCGATCAGCAGATTGGAAGTCTTTTGTACATAGTGAATAACAAAGCAGCCAGTCTTGTGAATTTCTTTACTGAATCATGCTACATGTGCAATCTAGTTTGACAATATTGGTTGATAATCCACATTTGAAAGCATCACATTCATTCATTTAAAAAACTGTTTTGTAAATCAAATGCCCTGAATTTTGACACCACCAACATTGTCAATTATTATTGTCAAGTATGATTGTACAAATAACATAATTGTTCTTTATTATTGAAATAAAGGAAACACAAATTTCCGTTTGTATTATTTTTTTTTTTACGAAAAACTCCTAATTTATTGACTTTGTAGTTTGAAGCTATCACGTCTTACACTATGGGCGTGCGTGGCCAAGGTTTATACTTCTTATAGAAGAGTTTTCTTATAAAGTTACCTTAAATCAGTTTTTTTAAAAAATTCTACTAACTAAACAAAGTACTTCATTTAAAAGTAGCTTCTTAACATCTGAAGAAGCTTTTGATTTTCAAAAGCCTTGTCAGATTTGTCCTAAGTTGAAAACTATTTTTGCATTATGCTTCAATCTTATCATGAAAAAAGGCATCTCAATATAACTGTGTTAATGAGATACTTGGCTTATTTATGAATAAATAAATTCTTATTTGTAGAAGAGCAATGAAATTAAACTGTGATTTTCGGTTTTTCATTATTTAAAAATTCATTTTTAACTACATATTTTTTCAATAAGATAATTTTACACAGAAATTTAAAATTTTATCTTACTTTTCAATCAAAGTTTTTTCAAAAATTATTATTATAAAATTAATTCTCCCAAAAAAAAGGCTCAAAATAATCAATAAATCATATGCAAATGAATAAGCTATAAAGGAAAGGAAAAGAAAAGAAAATCAAAGTACGCAATTACCTCCTCCATGAAAAAAAAAAAA
>CAIGRP010031972.1:57209-68844 GCA_903798385.1 Fraxinus cuspidata
AAAAAAAAAAAAAAAAAGGGTGAACCGCTCTCAACTACTAACCAGACTGATTTTTTCTCCTCCCTCAACGGCTCTGTAATGTAACAACAATGGAAGGTTAAAGACACTGTACTTTCTCTCTCTTCAGAAGAACTTCCCAATTATCTTACAAATTCTTTGATTTCGAGTCATCTGAACCCTAAACCTAATCCTAAACAAATTACCAAAATAAATTTCTACGATTCATGACAGTATCTGAATAAAGAGAGCAATGGATACTCACGTCAGTCATAATCTATTCGACAGACGCCCGATAACCAAGTCGAAAGCCCCTGCTGTTAAATGGGTTAAAGAATGGTATAGAAAAAAAAAATCCCAAAATTCTTCTTTTTTTCTGTGCCTTTTTCTGCATAAACTGTCTCTTGATATCTGATATATGGTTTTTTATAATATTTATCTACTGATGCGCATTGGATTGGTTAATTGGTATTTAGGCCTTCTGAATTCATTGTTGATTTTGCTTCGGTTTATAATGTGATATTGATATTTTTGGTTTAATTTCTGAAAGATGGATCTAAATCCGAAACAAAATTGCCTCATTGCTGATTTTGTTCATTTTTTTGGTCTTGCTAACTGACAAGAAAAGAATCCTGTCCCATAAATTTGACTAGCTTTTAACGATGCAGTCAAGAATTTACCTTTCCATAGTGACTCTTCCCCATAAAATTTGAAGTCAAGAAGTCGCAAAAGAGTAAAAAATAAGAAATAAATCTGATTGCCATATGGAATATTCCAAATTGCCCTGGTAGCCTTTAAACCATTCTTAAATGCTATTTGCTTGGGGTTTAGCATTCCTGGTGATTGGTGTCAATTGAGCCAATTTATAGTTTAATTTCATATCAGCTGGATACTCTTGTATTCGATATGTTATGAATACTATAATTAACTTGACATTCAATGAACAGTTGACCACAAATTGATGTTGAATATACCGGAGGTGGAAGCCATATTATTGAAAAAACAATCATGAATGCAAAATTGTGACTTCAAATGGCTTAACTAATGTTTCATGAAGACAATCATATTAGAACTGATAGATAAATGGACTAGACGAGGTGGTTTGTGAACCAACATATGTGATCAGGTTTCTATGTGCAGTGTGGTACAAAATTAGTTTTGTGGGTGGATTTAAGTGACCTGTGTTGTAGTGTTTCTTGATTGCTCTTCCTAATTTGAAGTCTGAATATCCTATAAGAAAGAATAAAAACACCCAAGCTTTTTTGACCGAGTATTTATTTTCATTTTTGCAACATCTCCTTAAGCTTCTTTGAAACTTTCTTTGTATATGCAATGTTATAGCTGCAGCTTTTTCTCTTAACGAACTTATATATGTTTTATCAACCTGTTCATTAACCTGCTTTGTTTTTTTCTAGGATGCCACAAGATGTTGTATCAACTGGAGGTGCTTACTTTTGAAATGGGTCAATGGTTAGTTATATAAAGCTTTCTGCCAGGATAATTTAAAGCGGATAATAATGCAATTGATCAATAAATGGAAGCATTTTAGTGTTTGACAAGGATGTATTTTGCAGTGGTATATGCTGTTCTGGACAATTACCTACTTTGGCGACTGATCAACTTTAACTGGGGTGATTGATTCATTGAAAATATTGATTTTCATTGCTTGCATTAGTAATAGTCTTATCCACAAGAGGAAACCTTTTCTTTGAATGCATCCAAAAGAGGAAACTTGATTGTCTATACCATAAAGTTGTTTTATTTCCGTATATTTTCAAAATATGGACTTGCTGTGGCAGTAATAGGTTTGATTCTTCAGTTCTAACAGAGATTTGCTTGTTTTGCTTTGAGCATCTCATTGTGCTCACCGTGCTTTTTTTGTTTTTCTTTCCCTTTTCAACTGTTTTGTCATTTTATGTGGAAATTTGCGTTGCATACGAGCTGGTGGTAAATTTGACCTAAAAGATCTTTTTTCCTATTTGCAAGAGGCCACATTGAAGGCTATGAAAGAAAAGTCAAAAGAGCCAGAAGTGGTACATGAGCCTGAACCAACAACAGAAGTTCTTTTCCTTTGTAGTTACGAAGGCTGTGGAAAGACTTTTATTGATGTTGGAGCTTTGAGGAAGCATTCTCACATCCATGGAGAGAGGCAGTATGTTTGCCATTATGATAATTGCGGAAAGGTACGTTAAATGTTGAGGGTGTATTCTCCTTTTTGCTTTGAGATGAAAGCCTTAATCACATAAGCAAGGTAAACTTCACCATTTATCAGTGACTCTACCATAGAGCATAAAAGCAAATGAACCCATAAAGCAGCAAACTGCAGTTTAAGAAAACAGGAGCAAATTATAGGGTGATGTACATTATCCATAAAAATTGGTATAATAACAGTGAAAAGCTCTTTAAAGCCGTATATCCCTTAGAGAATAGTACCATTTAAGTTATTGAACGGCACAACGTCAATAGGTGGAGATCGCTGGACAACAGATACTTTAATCATGCAGTTCTTTTCATGAAAAAAGAATCTTATTCGTGAAGATTAGACTAGTATTGGTTCTTTCTTTTTCTTTGATTTATTTTGTTTAATCTGATGGGAAATTTCATTGAGATTTTAATTGTTTATCAGTTAAATCATATACTATAGCGTACAGATGCAGTCTATGGAAAACCTAGCCAAAATTGTTTGTTATATTTATCCTGGATATTCCATTACATGTTTGGGAAAAAAATTGGCATCGTGTTGGTTTCTTGTGGATAAGTGGCATTTTTGGCTGGCAGTTTTAATTCAAGCATTCCTATGAACTTTCAGATTAGGAATATACCACTTATTCTTGAGCAAGTCTCGTAATAGAATTAGATTAATGTGATTTTCTTTATCCTTTTATGATTTCTTCTTTCTGTTAGTTTGTTAAGCAATGTAAATTGAAATCTGTACTTATTTTACTCTTTAAAAACCTATCAAGTTTTATAAAGAGGCATTTTTTAATTCATACTGGGGAGAGACACTTTGTATGCCCGCACGAAGGCTGTGGTAAGGTGAGCAAACTGGTCTGCTTTGGATAGTTCATTTAGATCCCTTCTCCTCTTTTTCTGAGATATGACTGTTTATTTCTCCAAGATTTTTAGCTTATCATTGTTTGGGATTTTCACAGCATGTTGCAATCTATTCATCCTCGTGTAAATTTGATTCTTCTATTGGCAATTAGTTATATTGCATCTTCATTACCAGTTTAAGTCCAATATAATCCTGGAGAACTGAAAAAATTACTGTGGAGTAACTGGAGTTTTGAAGATTCAATAGGGATGGATTTTTATTACACATTCTCCTTGCTTCCTTCTTCCTCAATTCTAGTTTTTATGTTGACGTCCGTAAGAGAGATCTAAAGTTTCTAAGGTCACACATGAAAACACACTCACAGGAGAATTATCATAATTGCCCATACCCTGAATGCGGAAAACGATATACACATGAGTACAAGCTGAAGAATCACATTGCATCTCATCATGAGAAGGTTGGTACTTCCACATTTCCCACCTGTTAGCTAGTTTTGTCTTCTTGTGATTTACCTGCATTTGACCTCGTATTATTTTATTGTTCTCGTTTCTCATGTTTCTTGGGAATGCCAAGCTATGCTTCCTTAAAACTAGGATCTCTCCGGTTGATTAATTTGAAAAAAAAGTTCTTATAGGATTTATGTTTGTTCATGCATATCTACTTTATTAGTTTTCTCTTAATTTCTGGATATGGTAACTAAATTTCTTTTCTGGCAATGTTTAAGCAGAACATGGTAGATGCAGTTAAACATACTCCACCTGCAGAGAAGCCAGTGAAAACTCCGAAATCTTCTGCAGGACCTTCTGGACCCGCATCATCTTACCGCCCATACGCCTGTCCATATGCAGGGTGCGAGAAGGCCTACATCCACGAGTACAAGCTGAATCTTCATCTAAGAAGAGAACACCCTGGCCATTTTCTGGATGAAAATGCTAAGAACAACCCACCTAACAATGAAAACGAGATGGATGAAGGCAGTGATCAAGATGTATATGTTGGAAAACGAGGCAATGGTAAAGTCCAGAAACAGAGTAGGCCGAAGCCAAATTTAAAACCACCTCCTTCAAAAGTTCCTCAGCAGAAAAGCTCCAGTGCTTCTCCTGCCAACCTGAATATAATGAAAAAATCTTGGCCCATCAAAGAGAACGTGTATGACGATGAAGACAGTGAAGAAACAGAAGAGGAACGTGATAATGTTGGAGAAGGATGGATGTACGGAGAAAACAATGAGGACGATGATGAAGAGACAGAATACGAGGACTAGGCTTCACATGTCTAGAGACATTTTCATGCCTTAAGTCGGGAAGAGCAGATTTTTTTTCCTTTTTCTGATGAGAATAAGTTATTAAATACAATTTTACCTTTATATGATGGAAAATAAATGTAGACATGGCCATTCAACTTTGTTAAATGAAGACCTAACCCTCAGAAATATTGGATCATTACATCAAATCTGACACAAAGGTGTCTCAGACGACCCTCTTGAGAGATTTGATCAATGAACATATACTTTGGCTTCAGAAACAAATGAGAAAATGACTAAATACACGGCAATAAGAAAGAGGGCGAGGGGGGAAATTAAATGAGACCTATAGCTCGTATGGTAAAATGGATTGTAGAGTACTAAACAGTATTAATATTAACATGTACGTGGATTTACTGCAGTTGACATGGAATGTGACGTGTAAGATCTTATTCCCCAGTTCAGATCTTCCGGCGCCAATATACTGTGTTTTGTTCATAGTATACTACAACGATACCATAATTCCATGCAAAGAGTGCAGCTGTTCTTGCAAATCTTGGGCAAAATGTGTAAAGTATTTGTGTTGTGGACCAATTTAATCCACTTGGCACATGGGAGTTGGTCTTGAGCACTTTGAAATGATTGTGCCAGTTAATGTGTGGTCAATTACACATTCTAGTCATGTCTCTTTCATAGTACAATATTTGAATTTGAATTTGAATTCAAATGAATATTCGGCTCTATAATTACATGGCTTCCTCACCTTATCATTTTGGTTTTGGCATAAGAAAAGAGAGTAAGCATAGAGAGGTAACCAAGTGGGAAAAGTTCATATCTCCTGCGAAATTCTTGGTGGCTTCCGACGGATTTATTTCTCGGTATATCCATTGTCATTCCCGTAAATGACGGTGCATGATCCGGTGTGGCAAGAATCTGAGCTCAACGTCATATGACACTCCATTGGTAGTGTTGAACAAGCTTTGAGTCTTTTTGGTTCGGTTTTACACTTTGAGAGTTTATATGAAAAGTTAATTACTGAAAAATGAAACTATTTATGATTATATATGCATTCATAGTCTCCATTTTGCTTATTTGACTGTCTTGTGGTTTTAGGCCTGGGGATCTGCCACCAGTATTGCAACTGCAGCACAATGAACTAACACAACCAGTGGTGCAATGTACTAACCATATGTTCCCTATAAGAGTGCGCTGGCATGTGATGCAAAGTTACACAGTACTGGAGGGTCAAAATTACAGTGACAAATGTAAATCATGTCAAGAATTACAGTCAGTAGGATTTGGTTTGTTAATCTCCAAAGTGTTAAGCGGGTTTTCAGCTTGACTATAAGCCCCTCAACCAGTATGGCAATATACTTTAGTTCATTTTCATTTGTACTAATATTCTTGCTCAACGTTAATCACACGTTAATATTAATGATGTTTTGTATCTTCAGATGATATTGGAGTGTTTTATGGGATTCAGTTTTACAATGAGATGCTGCTCCAGGCTGGGGCAAACGGAAATGTACAGACAGAAATGCTACGGCATAAAGATACAGGGATTTTCAGTTTCAGAGAGGGGTGGGCATTTCCCAAGAAGATTTCATTCAATGGTGAACAATATGTATTGACCTCACCTCAAGATTACTCTAGGCTTTTAAATGCTGCTGCCCGTCTTGTGCACCAGCAGCTTCCTGTATAATTCTTTCACTATTGCTGCTGCAGCACTGCTACTTACTGCAGGGATGATTGAGCCTCATTTTCAACCGCAGATTTTCCAATAAAATAATATTAAATGTAAATCGAAATTTTTAACCACACATGGTCCAAAAATCACTATTCAAAAATGTATTTTTTTTTCTTTCAAAATGGGGCTCAAACATGGACTTAATATCATTAACTTTTTCCTTCAAACACTTTTAAAAGATGCTCATTAAAATATGTTGCAAATGATTATTTATTTTGTTTGCCATATTGACTGAGCACCTGTCTGGTAACACGTTTCTTTCCTTGACACATTTTTACCAACTTTTTCGTTGGTCAAATCAATGGATATGGACCCAATTGTAAGAAGATTTAAATTCAGTGACTCCAACTATAATTAATGCCAAAATGACCAACATAAAATAGCAACGAATTCAAAAGCCACAATCATGTCAAGAAACTCCAATCCGATCAAGACAATAAAAGTATGCAACAATTTTAATTTTTTAAGTATATCACAAATATCCATCAGAACATTGAAAATTTCACTGTTAAATTAGTTGTTATATAAGAACACATTCATCAGTAGATACTCAAGAAATCAACAGTTTGAGAATCGATAAAGCATGAAATTTCTGGGCGGGCGATGACAAAATCATCACTTGAGATACAATGATACTAGCATCAATCATGTTTTGAGAACCACCTCAGGAGAGTCGCCCACCAGAACCACAGTTTTCTGGCACAGACTACCAGGTGCACATGGAGACATTAATTTTAACGAAGAAAGTGACCTAACTAAAACCAACAGAGAGAAAAAAAGCCAGCAAAATAAGCAAAGCAGGATGGGGATAGAACACAAGCACTGGATGAGTCTGGCTTGATTCCAAACAAGGCAAACTGTGAAACACCATCAACCGAGCAATCGATGAGGGCTTAAGTTGAAGCTCTTGAAATTTACTCAAATGTGAAGTTGGCCAGAAATGTGATTGCGGCCACTACTTGTTTCCTAGTGTTTCAGTGAAAGATTAGCAAATTGTTGATCAAGATCGCTGCTTTTAGCACGTCTATGGCTAGAAGATGGTTGCTGCTGTTGCTGATACAAAGCTCGTAGTCTTCCCACTTCTCTCTCCAATACTTCATGCTCAACTGCATATCGAACCCACATATTCACTTCTGAAGATTCTTGCAGCCATAAACTTTCAGACAAAGTGCAGTATCTCCCCAATTTGGTGTAATTATAAAAGACAAAGGGAATAGTAACCTTTATTGTTCTACGATCGAAAGTTGTGGTTTAAAATTCATTATTCTATCCCATCTAATCATTTTTAATTTTTTGATAACAATAACATATTTTAGGGATGACATAACATCAGATAAAACCTCTGAAAGAAGATTAGGGTTCATTTACTTTCCAAAGCTCATCAGGTGAAACCATTCTACTTTATCGATTTCTACTTACACACAAAGGGTGCTACATGTCTTGTATTTTTCTCGCATAACCCAAAGGCTAGCACCAAATCACGGACTAGTTGAAATGGATACCATACTTTAATCAAATTAAGATGTGTTGCATGATGTTGGAAAGGATTACCAATTAATAAAACAAAAGCAGCAGGTACCACAACTACCTAGAAGATTAAGTGATAGGAAAAAAAACCTTACAATGCTTGATAAGATGCTCTTGAACTAAACCTTCTAACCGTTGCTTCAGTGTTTTATTCTCCATATTCAGAATCAGATTCTGCTGGTTGAGAAATTCGAGCTCAGCAGAAACTTCAGAGACTCCTGCCTGGAGAATAAATAACAGAATGATATCAACAGCTTCAAAAAGAATGTAATGAAGCAAGATTAAATTAATATAAAATTCAATGTCAAAATGTTTCAAGCATGGTGACACTAGCCTGTAGAGCCTGCACGTTTCTTTCAAGTTCAGCGATGTATTGAAGTTTCCTGACCCGTGATCGCTGAGCAAATTGCCTGCATTATATAGAAAGTTAAGCTTGATGAACAATACCATATCAATCAAATTTTGTAGTTCCTCAATCAAATGTGATTAAGAAAGTTGTAAAATGTCATGGACAGACAAAACACATCAGTGCAAGTTCTTATGAAACAGAGCGAAAGGGTATGTGTTTGGCTTTCAATTCTGAATTTTTTCCAACTATATCCAAACATTTGGAATGAGTAACTATGTTTCCTCAAAATTGAAACACGTGAGAATAGGCAAATAGCAGCTGGACACATAAGGAAACAGGTTAAAACAACTAGGAGTTGGAGGCTGGAGGTTTATGAAACTCAAAATCTCAATCACTAATTTATTGGGGATTCAGACATTAAGATTCATCCATACATTTAGACTGGGTAACTCTAGTATGATTTCCTCATGAAATAAAAACACTTGACAGTGGGCAAATAACAGCTGGCTACAAAGAAGGAGAAAAAAAACAGAATCCTGGGAATTTCAGGCAAGATGTGAAACTCAAAAGAACCCAATCATTGTTATTTAGTGGCTAATATTAACATACTGCTTGGCACGTTTAGTGTCCATCTCCAAATTAGAAGGCTTGGCATGAAATGAGTCCTTTTCAGAAGAACCTTTTTGGTCAAGAGGACCATATTCACCAGGATCCTGCTTTTCAGTTGGTGAAGACGGATTCCTCTCTGCTTCTCTCGAAGTACTTGATAATCCTGCATCTTGAATAATGGTATTATCCCCAGGAGAAGGAACTCCACAAGGAGGTGCAACTAAATTATCCCACGTCTGATTTTTGGTTTTTCCTAAAGAAATTGGGCCCGCATATGCAGAACCATGTTGTATATCTCTAAAAAATTCAAAATCTTGAGATACCCATGAAGGCACCGAGGTTAAATTCTTGAACTTGTTATTGTCTGGAGTAACATAATTTGTCTTTCCAACATTCGTAGTGTCAATATATGCAAACGAATCACTAGATGAACGCCGATGACCTCCTCTGCGCACAGGAGTTTCTGGCTCATTGAGGAGTTCATCAAACCAAGAAGGTTGTTCCTCTATTAAAAAACTCTCTGAGGAAGTATGTTGATGGTGTGAATTTGCCTCTCTAGGCTTTGGAAGACCTTTTGATCCAACCCCTGAACTAGGGATATAATCAACATGTGACGGGTAAATGCTAGGAAAAGGACTTTTTGGAGGCAGTAAAGAATTCTTTCCACCGTACATCATATTTCTGATGTTAGATGGTCACTTGGAATTTGCCATGGAGAAGAAAACCAGGTCCTGTCACAAAAAGTAACAATATCAATTTCACAAAATTACTTCTGAAATTAAAAATTCATTTATTGGAGTCCCATAGAAACATTCTTAACTACAAATTAGAAATCAAGACAGCATCAAGAAAACAAAACAAATAGCCGCAGGTGAATTACCAAATACAAAGAAAAGTGGAAATTCTGAAGAAACCAAATATTCCTAAAAACGATAATGCAACATCAATGCCTATTGTTGTCAACCCATCCAAAGGCATGCAACAATGCTTACACTTTCAATGAGTACCAATCTTCCATCTCAATCGCATTATTAACATTCCAAGGACCATTCAATAAACTTAAGGCAAAAAAAAACTACCCACACATAAGGTGATCATGGAATCAGACGTGCACCATATTACTACAGGGAATCGGTACAAGTTGCTTCCACATGAAAGGAAGTTCGAATATTCTAGTAACCAACTCAACACAATATCACCACTGTTCTCAGCTAAAATTGGCACTAGAATATCAATCTCCATTTACAAAACAACCTTTTCCTTTTCAAATCGCATGCTTCATAAAATTAAGCCTTAATACCATGAAATATCAAAAATTCAATCTTTACATCACCGACATTTCCTCATAACACGTAAACATCACTCAACTCCAAATTAAATTTAAAAAGAAAAAGAAAAGAAAACTAAACCCAATCAGACTGTATTCAATTACATACTGACGAGGAGGTTTAGAATTCAATGAAATGCTAACCTTGAAATAATGGCAAATAAAGATCTTGGGCAATGTAATATAAAGAAAACCCAGAAAACAAATGAATCGAAGCTTAATCAAATTCCACTTTGTTAGGGTTTCTTCTTCTTCTTCTTCGGCGAAAGCCCCCCCCTTTGCCTTTTATTCGTTTGTTTCTTCCTGGATGTTTCTCTCTCTCCCTATGGCTATATGATACTGGTTTTCTTGGATTAAGTATTTTTGACAGCCAAAATGAGGTGTTTTTATTGTTTTTATCGTCTGTATTTTACAATTTTAAATCTAAAGATTTTTAGATTAATATAGTAAATACTAATAACAAGTTTTAACAACTATTTATTAAGAGTTTAAATTATAAATAGGTAAAAAGTAAGTGATAGATAAGTTGGTTAGTATTCGTATATTACTCGAAATGTAAATAGAAATTGACTCGAATATTTATAAACAGTTTATAAATACGAGTAAGATATAAATTAAATACTTCTTAAACAGAAAACTCTATTGCCGGAGCTTAAAATTTTTACTGATTGTGAAAATTATATTCATTTTCTTAATCATTTTGTGTGTGTCTATCAAGAGAAGTCCATAATTTACAAAAAACATGGTTCGAGTATTATCTTTTTAATCAATAGTTTGTTGTGCATCTTAAGCTAACAATAAAAAGATGATTTGAATTACTTTTAAGCCATATAAAATCATAATATTACTTATAACTATAATAAAAGTATACTTATTTTTATATTATCTTTTAAATTGTTAAAATCATAATATTACTTATAACTATAATAAAAGTATACTTATTTTTATATTATCTTTTAAATTGTTATCACGGTGATTGAATATCGTGTTTTAATTTCATGCAATGATAAGTTCAATTACAGTGTTTTTATGTCATGTGGTTGACCACCCGCACAGGGTCATCCCTAGGGGGACAGCAACGGCAAGCTAGGAACCCTTTCCTAGATTAACCAACCAAACAATTTCTTGGATTTACATTTGACCATGGTAGTATGACAACTAGCAATGGGCATTTCTTGTGGAAAAGAGTACATGTTTTGATCCAGCAAACTCAATGTTTTGAATAATAGACTGAATCTTGTACTGGGGTGGAGTGGGAGTTGACAGTATCTTTACAGCTCATAGTTCAATCAATAAATTATGACTTCCATTGGAAGACTTTGCTTACATTTCATTTAGCACTGACATTAACAATTAACGTACTCCCCTATCAACACTTTCTCGGTCGAGTCCGTCGCATCGAACTTGTCTAGTTCGATTTACCTCTCATGTGTGATTTTCGAGCTACTGCATATGGAGCGGAGTTTACCTAGTGCGCACTCATAGGGTTAGGCCCCAGCNAAAAAAAAAAAAAAAAACATACTCACTGTTATGTTACTTATCAAAACTTGTAGAATTTGAAATCAAGATTCCAACAAAAAAGATGATAACATTTGAATTCTTACGTTTGACCACAAACATTTCTACGTTAAAAATAAAAATGAACACGAGTTTTACTATTATCAATATTGTAATAATAATCAAATCGAAAGCATAAGCCTGGACCGATCATCTTGGCAGCACATATAGTGGGTTGTCAAGTCAACTAGGCATTATTGTGGTTTTTGGATTCTATATATGAA
>CAIGRP010031973.1:0-12055 GCA_903798385.1 Fraxinus cuspidata
CACGTTCTACTTAACCTATCATTTAAGGTCATCTAAATTGGAATTGCAACCCAGGTGCGGTTACATTGCATTATTTTTTATTTTATCATCTAAAATGTCAAAAACATATACTCCTCTTAATAATCGTGATTCATAACTGAGTTGATCATTTATTCTAGACACGTTATACAAGTCAGTAATTTCATTGTTTTTAAAAGATAAAGATAAACAAAATACTTCAATTGAAGCAAAAATAAAAGTTCACTAATTAATTAGAATAAAAAAACTTCGATTACCAAAGAGAGCATCTCCACGAGACTCTCAACATACAAAATGCGAGAGTCAATGCTGAAAAATTAATTCCAAAAGACTCAATTTTAACTATTTGAAATAGAGAGAGCCAGAGAGTTGGTTTGTATTTAATAAATCACATATTTCAATACTCTATTACTTATATTCAAACCACATTCTAAATTGATTGGTAATGTGGGATAGTTAGAAGAGAAAATCCTAAATAATTGGAATAGATAAAAATCAGGAGCCATAACTTTCAACTCGAATGTCAAATTTTTCGTCCGTGGGTACAATCCAGAATCTTTTCCATCGTTTAGAGCTATAGTTTAGCGTTTTTCCTGTTTTAAGTCAGTTTAAGGGCATTTTTGTCCTTTTTTTCAATATTTTAGTTTTATTCAGGTTTGTTTAATTATTTTTTAGTTTATTTGGATTTGTTTATTGGATCAGAATTTCACTTTAATTAGAAATTGTTTTGAGTACATAAATACGCGTTAATGTTGTAAAAATCATTAATTCAATTCTTTATTAATAAAATATTTAGTTTTTTGTTTATTCGTGGATTCCAAATAATCATCACGTCCATTCGAGTGAAATTTGAGCAAACACTCGTTCGGGTGTTACGAACAAGACATTTTTATTATTATTCATGTTTACGTCCTACTTCGGGTGGTATCAAAGCTTGCTTTTCCCGTCTCTATATCTTTGATTCATAAGCATTTGTGACGTACCAGTTACTAGAGAAAATTTGGACACAAATCGACAGCTTGAAGATTTAACTACTAAGATCAGAGAGATCCGGCACATGTTGTTACGGGTTGTTGGTAACAATAGGCAGAATCATGAACATGGTAATAAGGAAATCAACCATGGACGAATCGTGGAGCCTGTAGTTCGGAAAGAAAATAACAGGAGACTTATAGTAGAAGAAAGCAAATTGGATGCTAGAGATAAAGAAGAGAAAGATGAATAATATATCGATGAAGTCTGTGGAGAAGAACAAGGAGATTTTGTATGTATTGTGGAGAAAATCTTATACTCACTCAAGCAAGAAAATTTAACTCAGCGTGAAAAGATCTTTGATGCCAATGGTGCTATTTGCCGTCAAATCATTGATAGTTGCGATTGTTAGAATCTGATCACGAAGAAGCTGGTTTATCATCTGAAGTTGCCAAACCCACTTCGAGATCTATATCAAAGTGGATGGATTAAGAAGTGTTCGTCTATTCAGATTACTCAAATTTGTAAGGTACCTTTGTCAATTGGGTCTTGTCAAAAATCAGAAGTTATTTGCCAGTTTGATCAGTTAGATGGGTGTTATATTCTGTTGGACGGATCATGGATTTATGTGGATGTCATAAATGAGGGTAGAGAGAATACCTACAAGTTTAAGTGGAAGGACAAAGAGATTACGGTTGCACCGACAGGAAAGGTATAGAAAGCTTCTAAAGGGGAAAGGAAAGATTTTCTAAACAGCGAGTTTTCATCCCATGTATCTAGATGACAACTCAGCGTCGAGTTGTTTTGAAGTGGAAGGGAACAATGCGGGGCGGTTAAAAGAGAAATCCTAAATAATTGGAAAAGAGAAAAAAAATCAGCAAAGGATCTACGAAAATATGCATAACTTTCAGTTCGAATGTCGAATTTTCGTCTATGAGTACAACCCGAAAGCTTTTTCGATTATGCACATATTTATTTATGACATTGTCAAACTTTTGGAGTCAAATTCCGTCGTTTAGAGCTCTATTTTAGTATATATTTTTTTCTGTTTTAAGTCAGTCAGTTTAAGGACATTTTTGTCATTTTTACAGTATTTTTGGAGTTAAATTCCGTCGTTTAGAGCTCTATTTTAGTTTTGGAGTTAAATTCCGTCGTTTAGTCACTTTGATTAGGAATTTTTTTGAGTCTATACATATGTGTTAATATTGTTAAATAATTAATTCGGTTCTTGATGAATAAAATATTTTAGTTTTCTCATTTATTGATAGATTACAATATTTATTTGGTGGATTCTAAATAGTCATCACGTTCATTCAAGCAAAATTTGAGCAAACACCCATTTGTATGTTACGAACGAGATACCTTTATTATTATTCACGTTTGACATAAAAAAAAAAAACATATATTAAATAAAATATGAAGAGAAATCAATAAATGTTTCCTGAAAATGCAAAATGAAGAGCCAAAATAGATAGCTTGCTGGAGTGTATAAAATTTTGACTCTCTAAATTTAATGCTCTCTATTATGCTAAAATGTTTTTTTTCATATAAACAGCCTTTTCAAGATGCTAGACATAATTATCTTTTGAACTCCAATGCATATAGTTGGCACTCTAACTATACAATTTTGAGTGGATGTGTTAATTATATGTAAAAGTAGCAAAAGTATTGAAGGAATTTTTTTTATCCTAAGATTATTGTTGCATTTTCCTATCATAAGTATATTATATCATAACAAGTGATATAGTGGATCTATGAGTTCCGATGATCATTCTCACTAGATATTATTTAATTTCTAATTTATTATTTCTAACTATTAATTGACAAAAGAATGAATAATAGTTTGTGATTAATTATCTAAACTATCTAATTATTCTAAAGTTATCTAAAAGAGCATAATTAACTAGAATTCTGGTTTAAAGTATGATTGTCAATGTTAGAACTTACAATTTCATCTATGGATCCCCTTTAATTCACTAGTCAAGGTTAATAACTATTTTAGCGTTTGGTCAAATTTTTTTAAAGTATTCAATTTACCTTTTTTGAGTTCAAATTGATCTTAATCAACTATGTCAATTCACAATATTTCTATGTGAATTTGAATAAGCATTATTTAAATGCATTAAATCTCTAAGATCCATGTAACGACCACAATAATCATAAAAGGTATCTATATACTTTTATCCAAATTACCAAATTATATTATGTGATAAAAATCTATAATTTACCTATCGATTTATTATGAATTATCATTGTATTATTGGCCAAATAATTTAAAGCATTGAATTCCATAAATAAAATCAACACGCGTATATTTAACTACTAGAATCTTAAAAATTAAATAAAAGGGCCATACATATATTACATTGTTTATCCTTATTAACGATGTAGTTACTCATACTAATGAAAGAAAATATTTAAAGAAATATGGAGATCATAACCGGATTTTGAAATCTTGATAAATGAATGAATTTGATTTTACACCAAGAATCTTGGTTAATCCCAAAAAATTTTAAATTCTAACTTTTCGCCCTTTGTTTTTTATACTCTATGTATTATTCTCTCTAAAATTGTGTTCCTAATAAAGAATAATGAAAACTATATATAGAATTCTACATTAACCTAGAAAAGAGTCTTAAAGCATGTTCTACAAAGGATTTGAGTCTAAATTGGGAATGAACAGAAGTTGAATTTTCTTTCCGCTTAGTACACTTTGGTCTTGCACATTAATTTCTTGTGCATCTCAGGTCCTCTTTGTTTGCACGATAGATCATTAACTTCAAGGCTTTAGTATTTTGGTCGTCGTTCCTCAATTTTTTACAGTTTCAATCAAATTTGATCTAAACATGTTCAATCTTTATTTTATCTACATTTAACATAAATTAAGTAGATATTCTGTTTAATATTGTAATAAATAAATAAGAATTGAAGTCCGAATAATCGAATAAAATGCACTTATCAAATACCCCTGAACTTAAACTCTTGTTCGTCCCGAGCAGATTATCTATTAAACACTCATGCAAACAAAAATATAAAAACATTAGATAACTTTGTCAAACTTGCATTACGTATTCGATTCATAAAAAGCTCATAAGTAATGTAAATAAAACTAATTCTCACTTATTCAATGTTCGATAGATGTGTGTGTGCGGATATTCAATATAATTATCATGAGCTTTTAGGTTGGTTACTTCATGACCCTCAATAGTCATATATGTTTTTTTACACATCCCCAAACTTATTTTTCAAATGCTCGGGGTGTTTATTCTAAGGTTGATTATCACAACACTTATTTCTTTTCTGCTTAAGTTTAGTTAGGTTTCACCAATAAAAGTCACTATCTCTATATGTGATGATTCTCCATAGATTTGAATATCTCATCTTCTACACTTCAACTACGATAATAACCCGTATCAGAAGTCTAAATTTCAAATTAAGTATCTAAGGCTTAGTCGAGCAATAACAGCGCTTATAGTTATTTTGTCATTGCTTCTACATACTTTGGTGCATTTTTCCTTTTTAGTAATGTCCCTTCTTATGTTTTGGGATATTTTCTTCAATTTTCTAAAGTAGCTTTCACTCTAGATTATAGGTAGCCTTATTTCCCATTAGATCGTCTCATAAACATTGATGATGAATAGGGCCAAGTTAATCATGATTAGCTTCACACGGCAATGTATGTAACTTTTTCGTATGTGTCACGGCTAGTCAGATGTCTTTTACTTTCTGATAAGTAATTGAAATTAAATGTAGGTTCTATTTGTTGGCCAAAAATACTCAACCGATATTTTCAACAAGCATAGAGATCAACCCTTGTCTGAATAACTCCCAACATCGGATCAACCACTCCAAACTATCCTTATAATAGTTTAAGTGGTTTTGGTCATAATCATAGCCGACAAGGATATCCAACTCACGAAAATAAACAAAATTTTTCAAATTTTTTTATGTATATCAAACAAACAAACAAATATAGCAAACTAACTAAACTATACTCCCGAACTTCATTCCTACATCGTCCTCAATGCAGAACAATTTATAATCAAAATTATAGAAATTAAACTAAGAGAGGAAAACTAAGACTTGTAGGATGTGGTACATGGAGTTGTATCTTGAAGAATCTCCAGTTTGCTCCCTTTTCCCATTTTTTTTTTTTTTCCCTTACATTTTTATGTCATATTCCTGTAATGAAGATCACGAAATACATTGGTAACCCATAATCAATGAATCATATCCAAACATATCAAATTTGTATGCGAAAATTGGGAATGGATGGGGACAGAATAGGAGACGCAGATATGCCGTGTTACGTTCATGTCATAATTTCCCACTTTCATCGCAAGCGAAGAATCTTTCACACAAATATGTTATATGTCAATGGATGAATGTGTCGTATGAGTTTGGAGCAAAAACATCAAAGCAAAGATCATTGCAACTGTATAAATTGAACTGTCCATCTTTACAATGTAGAACTAGGTTAAAATTAAAATGGGGATATAGTTTTATTCCTTTATTTTTGCAATAAATCACAATAAGTCAATACTCATCAACCAATAATGCCTAACTCCACATATTCAATCATCAGTATCCACACAAAAATTTGAAATTCCAACAAAATCCAATTTGAATAAAACTGAGGTTTTTAGAATTTTTACCTTTGAATTCGAATATAATTATTTTTGAATGCATGATGTAGTGTAGGTGGCCCTAGATATATGTTGGGTTTGATTTATTGGAGAACTTAGTGTATTGTGTATAAATTTTGTAGCAAGAGTAAATAGATTATCTAATTATACTAAAGTTATCTGGAAGCACATAATTAACAAAATTTTGGGTTTTAATGTATGATTTTGGATGTTAGAACATACAATTTCAACTATGAATTCCATTTAATTTGTTAATTAAGATTCATAACTATTGCAGTGTTCGATCGAATTCTTTTAAAGTATTTAATTTACCTCTCTCGAGTTCAAACTAATTCAATTTAACTTAAAGCATCTCCAAGAGACTCTCTAATTTCAAAGAGTATATTCAATAATTTAGAGAGTATCTATAAATTTAAAGATTAAACAATTTTAAGTACACTAATCCCAAAAATACTTATTACTTCCTATCTTTTATTTTCAGTAGCTTGCTTCAAAATTATTATATTATTTTCCTTCATTGAAAATTGAAATATTTTTAATATATTTATACTTTTTAAAAAGTCTCTTGGAGTATAATTTTTTTAAGGATTAACTCTTTAAAATAAAGAACATCTTACATTTAAAGAGTTTCTTAGAGATCCACTTAATCAATTCACCATATCTCTAAGTGAATTCCAATAAGCCTTAAAAAAATGCATTAAATCTCTAAAAATCTTTGTAACGACCGCAATAACTATAAAATGTATCTCTACACTTTTATCCAAATTATGAAATTTTACTATGTGATCTAAATCTATAATTTATCTCTCGATTTATTATAGATTCACATATCATTAAATTATTGGCCAAGTAATTCAAAACATTAAATTCCATAAATAGTATCGACAGAATCTTGAAATGAACATACATATATTACATTGTTTGCTCTAACTAATGATCTAGCTACTCATACCATTGAAAGAAAAATAATAAAAAAGTATAGAGTTCATGAAATATTAATGAAGGAAGGAATTTGATCTTTCGCCAAGAATTTTCTTCAATCCCAAAAATTTTCAAACCTTAGCTTTTTGCCATTTGATCTTGATGTTACATGTGTTCTTTCTTTCTAAAATTGTGTCTCTCCTAGTACTAAAGAATTATGTAAAGTAGTTATAGAATCCTACAATAACCTTAGAAAAGAATCATAAAGCATGTCCCGTGTAGAATTTGAGTTTAAATAGGAAATCAATAAAAGCTGGAATTTCTTTCAGCTTAGTGGACTTTGGTCCTCCACATTAATTTCTTAAGCATCTCAGGTCCTCTTTATTTCTATGACAGATCCTCAACTTCAAGACTTGAATATTTTGGTCCCCAATCCTAAATTTTGTACAACTTCAAATCCAATTTCATCCAAAGTTGACTAATTCAAAGTTTACCTACAATTGACATAATTTAACCTAAATCAAGTAGATATCCGCTTGATATAATAATAAGTAAATAAGAATTGAATCTCGAATAAATGCATAAATGTATTTATCAATTATAATTTTCAACAAGTAGCAAACAAAGTGTCTTAATCCTCTCCAAAAGATGTCTCTCAAGTTGCCGCAAGCAAATCCTTTGAAAATAAAACGATAACAATCAAATTCGAAATATAACCTTCACATTAGTATTCGTGCTATTCCATTTTTAGTTGCCATGATGAGTTCCGACAACTATTTCAACTACAAATTTCATGGGATGAGTAGAACATTCCAATTTTTATTTTTATTTTCTCTTCGTTTACCCTAGTTTCAAGTTTTTTAAGAGATAATGTCCAAATTCAAAAAGTTAAAATATATGGCCCCAAAAGGGCCAGAAAAAAATTGTCAATTTTTCATTGAAATAGTGATAGTAACAGGATGAGAAAATAAGTGATGATAATTTTGAAGAGGGGAGGAAGCCCCCCTCATGGGGTCTACCCTCGGACCAAAGTTTAGAAATTTTTTTGTTCTTGTAAATTTAAATTTTGCCATAATTTATCTTATGAATAGAGAGTCGTAATTAGGCTTTTATATTACCATAATAGAATAGAATAGAAGAGAGAGAGGGTGCGATTTCTCTTGTAAACTCTCTTTCATCATACTGAATTTTTGTAGCAGCAAAAATTGACGTAGTCCCACATTGAGGCAAACCACTATATCTTGTGTGTTCTTAATTACGTGGTGTTCTTTTTGCAAATTGATTTCTATCGGTGGAATAAAATTAGGGTTTCGAATTCTAAACACATTATTCGGAACAAAATAAATTGTAGAAAAATGAATTACATGTGTTAATTAAGGATTTTGTTACAATATATCTCACATTATTGAAGTGCGTAATTAAGTTTCTAGAAAATAAAAAGAAACTAAATTTATTCTTAATGACTCGATCATATGATTCTTTTTCCTTCATTTCATTCAACTCAAACCATTTTGTTTATTAAGAAAATTCACGTGATTAACATTTCTAATGACATCAAATTATATAATTTTTGTTCACCATTTCATTTTTTTTTACATGTTCTGTTGAGATAGGATTGGATCGTTATGGCATATTATAGCTTTTTTGAGTTTAGAAGAAAAAGATAGACTTGTCGAGCCATATTTCCGTCATTTATCCTTGTTTCTAGTTTTTCAAAAAATAAAGTCCAAATTCAAAAAATTAAATACATGGACACAAAAGGGCCAGAAAAGGAAAAAAAAAATTGTCTATTTTATGTTTGAAATAAATGATAGTAATAGGATGAGAAAATAAGGGGGTGTATTCAATCGGGATTTTTGAAGATTAATGGATTTTTTATTAAGTGACGACTTATGTGGATTTCTTGAATTTTTTATAGATTTGTATGAGATTAGTGAATGTGTTTCGTAGACTTCTATAGACTTTTTATTTTAGATTTTTTATGGACTTCTATAGAAATCAACCGACTTTTGAAGACTTTCGTTTGAAATAGAATTCACATAGATATAGTACAATAGTGTGAAATTATCACATACGAGGTGGCAGTTCCCACAATTTCTCTTCCCCTCCGTATAATTAAAAAAAAAAGGATAAGGATTTAAGACCTTAATAAATAAATAATAATCAAAATTATTTTATATAAATATAAAAAAAATATTTTAATATTCAATATTATTAATATAATATACCTTTAAAGAATAAATAAAAAATCAATATATTTAAATTTAATTATAAATTAGTCTATATAAATTTTATAATTTAATTAAAAAAAGATATTTTTCACCAAAAAAATGAATTAAAAAAGAAAAAAAGTTATAAGAATCCAATTTAACTTTTTTTATATAAAAAATAGAGATAAACAATAAGAGAGAAAACGAAAAATAGAAACAAACACAATCATAACTCTAATGTTGATATAAGGAAAAAAAAAGAGCAATATTGAAAATAAAATACATATTAATTTCTTTTTCTTTTTTGTGAAAGTCTCCCAAAATTTTGTGACTAATAAGTGACAAATTTTAAAATTTTACTTTAGTACTTCTACTTAAAAGTTAGCAGCCTAAAGACTTTTATAAAAGTTTCTAAAAGTCATTAAAATTTGAATACTCCAAAACTTATGGAGACTTTTAGAAAGTTTTAATTGAATACAGCATTGCTTTTAGAAACTTTTTAAAAGTTTATAAAAGTTTCAATTGAATACATCAATACTTTTAGAGAGTTTAAAAAAAATTACATTAAATACCCATAACTTTTTAAATCCCAAAAAATCATTAAACATTTCAATTGAATACACCTCTAGGTAATGATAATTTTTAAGTGGATCCGTCCCGAACTAAAATTTAAGAATTTATGTTCTTGTAAATTTCAATTTGCCCTTTACCTCATAAATGGGGGGCCGTCATTAGACTTTTATGTTACCATAATAGAAAAAAGAGAGGGAGATTATAAAGAGTAATATTATTTATGATCATGACGATGGAACATGGTGTAGTAATCCATTATCCTTCACATTTCTCTGTATCTCATTTCCCCTCTCTCTCATAATTGCACTATCTAATCAAGTTATTCCATATACACTGCACAAAAATTTGTAAATATTGCATGTTCTAAAGTGTTTATTTTTCTTTCTACGAGTTGATTGCTACCGGTGAAATAAAATTAGAATTTCTAATTCTCAACACCTTATTCGAAACAAAAGGAATTGACAAAAAAAAAATGAATTTCACGTGTTAATAAAGGGTTTTATTGCAATATATCTCACTTTATTGCAGTACGTAATCGATTTTACTTTTATTTTTTCATCCATAGAGATTGAGATGGTGTTATGGTAGTGGAGAGTTGGTACATAATTCAAAGTGGAGAATAATTCCAAATATTTTAGTTGAAATAAAATTTTACGTATTCAATTTTCTGTTCACTCGTAATCTATTTAATGACCCTACCAATTCGATAGACAGACGGAAACAATTAAAAACACTTCAAGTTTCTAGGAAATAAAAAGAAGCTAAATTTATTCATAATGACTTCATTTCATTCAACTCAACCATATTGTTTATTAAGAAAATTGTCATTATTGACATTTCTAATTATATCAAATTATCTAATTGTTTGTTCAATGTTTCATTTTTTTACACATTCTATTGAGATAGGGTTAGATCGGTATTGCATATTATAGCTTTTTTCTAGTTCAGAAGAAAAAGTTATACTTGTCAAGCCATATTTTCCTTCACTTATCCTTGTTTCTAGTTTTTTTTTAAAAAATAAAGTTCATATTCAAAAAGACCATATACATGCCCGAAAAGGGCCAAAAAAATTGTGTATTTTATGTTTGATATAAGTGATAGTAATAGGATGAGAAAACAAGTGATGATAATTTGGAAGGGAGTTCGCCCCGGACCAAAGTTTAAGAATTTGTCTTATTGTTAATTTCAATTTTGTCCTAATTTATCTGATAAATAGGGAGCTATTATTATGCTTTTATATTATCATTATAGAAAAGAGATAGGGAGATTAGAAAAGATAGTGTGTGAAATTTTTCTTCTATATATATATATATTAATTGCTACTGGTGCAATAGAACACCTTATTCAAAACAAAAGGAATGGACCTAAAAAAAATGAATTACATGTGTTAATTAAGGATTTTGTTGCACTATATCTCAATGTATTGCAGTACGTAATTGATTGTACTTTTATTGAAACAAAAGGATTGACCGAAAAAATGAATTACACATGTTAATTAAGGATTTTGTTGCAATATATCTCAATGTATTGCATTACGTAATTGATTGTACTTTTATTTTTTCATCCATAGAGATTGAGATGGTTTTTGTGCAGTGGAGAGTTGGTACAAATTTCGAAGTGGAGAATTATTCAAGTATTTTAGTTGACACAAAATTTTACATATTCAATTATCTATTCGCTCATAATCTACTTAATAACCCTAGCCATATGTAATTCAAACTCTCTCTTACACACACACACACACACACATATGGAAACAATTAAAAACACTTCCAAGTTTCTAGAAAATAAAAAGAAACTAAATTTAATGACTTGATTATATAAATCTTTTTGGTTCTTTTCGATTTTCGTTCACTGTTTCATTTTTAGTTTTTTAACATGTTCTATTGAGATAGGGTTAGATCGTTATGGCATATTATAGGTTTTTTCGAATTTAGAAGAAAAGTTGGACTTGTCTAGCCATATTTTCCTTCATTTGACCTTGCTTCTAGTTTTTTGAAAAATATGTGCAAATTCAAAGAGATAAAATACAGGAAAAAAATTGTCTATCTTAATTAAGCGTTTTGTTGCAATTTATCTCACTTTATTTCAGTATGTAATTGATTGTACTTCATTTTTTTCATCCTTAGAGATTGAAATGATGTTAGTTAGTGAAGAATTGGTACAAAATTGGAAGTCGAGAATTATTTCAAATATTTTAGTTGAAACAAAATTTTACGTCTTCAATTTTCTATTCGCTTCATACTATTCAACCAAAGAAATTAAGTATTCAATTTTCTATACGCTTCATACTATTCAACCAAAGAAATTAAGCAGTTAGAAAAGGGGATGTGCTAGACTTTTCCAAGTAACGACTCTTCAACAAAAGAAATTAATCGGGTCCCATCGGGCTTATGTGTCTTATATTTGTACAGATGTACACAATTTAGATCTATGGCAATCTGGACCGTTGATTTTAAATCTCCAAAGTCCCACCACTTTTTCAGTTTTTCTCTATCAATTTCCGACCCTCCACTAATTTAAGTTAAAACATTCAGAGGTTTGCTTCAATTAGTATTATGTCTTTAAGCCCCAGTGTGTCGATTTTATTTTCAAAAAAAATGGGTTTCAAAAAAAAAAAAAAATTAAAAAAATAATAATAATCTATGCGTGTATTCATATATTGACTTTGGGAGTTATATTGTCATTACATTTTTGTATTGTATTAAAAGTCAA
>CAIGRP010031976.1:0-10938 GCA_903798385.1 Fraxinus cuspidata
AATGACAGGTAGGTGACACACTACGATATCAAAGTTCATTGATATGTTTCATTAGCGAACACAACATTTGACGGGATGAAAACACAACACAAATTGCAAAAAAACGAGATTAAAATTACACGGTTCAATTTTTAGTCTTGCAGCAAAGGAGACAAGATCTGCCCTGACAGCCACAGCATTCCAACAATCTTCTATGCGGCAATCCACCAAGTGGTTCTTCAAATGGGAGGTGCAGAGCCCCTTCGGTACTCGGGATGGAGGTTAACAAAGCATTTGGCTCATCAGCATTTGAAGCATGAGCCAAATGTTTGCTAAGGTAGCACAAAAGTACAAAACCCATGAAAACTGCAAGCATTTTAGCCTTAGACATGTTTGAAATTGAAGTTCGGTAGTGAAGTAAAACACATGGAACAAGTAGAGCTTTATATAGAGTTTGCAGCACATACTAACCAGTTTTATCCCTGCCGGCCTGCAGCTGAAGGCTAATACAGAAAGAACAACTTATACTACAAAAAAGTTATATTTGATTTGTCCTAAATAAGTTGTATTATACCAAGTTTTTAATTTATCTATAAGTATTCTTTCGAAGTTGTGATCTTAAGAAATATTTTATGGGTGTGCTAGAATTTGAGTTGCGAGAAAGAGCCAATCAGCATATTGGAATTGTCCTTTTGAGATGCCAAAATCAATTATCAAAGTCGAGCTCCAAAGACAAATCGTGGTCTAAGATTCTCAATGAAACAAGTATATTAAACTTCATTTTTGGAGAAATTTGTTGAAACGCCTAATCTAAGCTCACCACTAAATTAAGGCATAACGTTGTCTCAAGTTACAAGGTAGAGAAATTCAGAGAGTCTAACTATAAATCATAAATCTTACTCAGCTGATGCTGGCAAGTTCGGTATCATCCTGGTGTGAAGATCTAGTCCTTCCTACTAAATGCTGCCAAAAGTTACTCACAAAATCATTTCAGAAATATTAAAACAAATATTTCCTAGTATTTTTCCACGACTATAAATCAAATTCTATTTCCATTAAATTTGCAACGTAATTTAAATTCCTTTTTTTTTTTTTTGACACTATAGTAGAAACGTAGAATGTTTACAAGTGGATCAATAAATAATATTATTTTAGTTCATGACTTTTTTCTAATATTTTCTATTGTGGTGAGAAATTTGTTCATATCTAGCTTTGCATTATTTTAAATATTTGAAAAATAAGTATTGCCAAAATTAATTAAAGAAATGAATTATTTAATTTCCATGACAGATGGTTTTTTTTTTTTTTGCCAAACTTTGTTAATTTTCTTATTAAACAACAAAAAATATTCTTATTGTCAATAAATCTGGAATTGAATATGTAAATGTATATCTTCTCTAGAGGGTGGTTGTTTGATGGGTATACAAGTTTGACTATTCAATCATGCTTGTCTCTTGGAGCAAATTGGATTATCTGGTCGAGGAGTGCCCCTATTTTCCTTACTCTCGTTTTTCTAATATAAACCTCGAGTCCTTTGAACTTTTCTAACTCAACTTATCTCAGTCGAAGCCAGCTAAAGTATTACAAATTAGGTTATCTAAGGCCCCAATTTTCATATTTGTATATTTCTACTTTTTAATTAAAAATTTGGCCATAATTAATAATATTAAAAAATAGTTAAAGATTATGAACGGTTTTTAGTTAGTAATATTTAAAATATAAATAGTTTAATTGATTTAATTTACCAAAGAAAAATCATCAATAAATAATCCTCAGAGCTAAGATAGGATCACTACACCAAGTAGATGGTTATATGAATTTAATTGTTATTCACACATGTTATTCTTTATGTTGCTCATGAAAGTATACGAAGTTCTTTTAATGGTTCTTCTTAAGCAATTAATCACGTAAAAAGTGAGCAAAATATTTTGATTATATATAATAAACATAAGACATATATATAAATCTCAAAATATCAAATATGTACATGAAATCATATTATGCTTCTTTATACAATTACTAAACAAGAAAACATCATTACATAGATATTGTTCGACAATATGCACTAACCATACATATTTAAAATGATTATAAAATTATCATTTTCTAAATTCAATTTCCTCATCAAGATCCTTATTAGATAGCTACAGCGTAGAGGTTGTGAATTTTCTAGAACTTCAATAGCAACATCATGCCAATGTTTAGGAAGTGTCCTTATTAGATGATACATACTCTCCACCTCACGTATAGGCTGTCACAAATGCATCACTTCTCGACGCGTTGCTTCGAGATGTTTTATATGTTGTATTAGGTTATGTTGTGGATCCATTTCATAGTTTCGATAAATACGTAATTTTTCAACACGTTCCAGTGCCCATGCTTTTCTAACATCTCCTCTAAGAAGGCTAAAAGTGGGCATAGTTCCAATCATATTTGATCAAGCACGAAAAAATAAAACTAGTCACAATGAACCACACAACTTAATCAAAACCCACACAATTCATGGACGTATAATATAAAACGTTTTATTTTAAATATTTTTGGAGTATTTTTCTTTTTTTAAAAAAAAAAATTAAAGCACTTCAAAAAATAATTCCCACAGGAGAAATACCACTTTACAAATATTCTTGTTTTTTTATATAAAAAAAATCAGAATTTAATCAAATCCAAAAAATATTATAAATTTATTTCAATAATAAAATAAAAAAAAATATTTTTGATTATTTGAAAATTAATTTTTAATTCAAGAATATTTTTGGGACCAGCATAAAACTTTCCAAATCGACATTGAAATAACTAACGTCCAAAATTAGGTGTATTCAACGAACGAAACAAGGCGAATTAGGTAACATGTAAGTTGGAAGTCAAAGTTCATCCCAATATGCAGTAAATGTGGACATGATTCCATTTGGTTTTGATTTCAAGAGAATCAAACCATGAGTCAATGGTTTTTTCTTTGGGGGAGCGTTCCTCCTAGAAATATTTTTGACATATAATTTTGACAAAAAATTTGAACCCTTAAATCTATACCAATCTATGAAAAATGAGACATTCTGCTGTTAACCAGGTAATATTATTGTACATGCTTTTTTTTCATTTTATGTCTTCAAATATCACGGTCAAATTATTTTAACACAAAAAGTACTACCTTGCAAGTTGGTCTCTTCTCTGGATGTCTCTCAAACTTGAGTTGGTTGTAGTCCAACCAATTTTGAAGCCGATCTCTTTTGCTGATAAGTACGGCAAACTTATTTACATTGTACACGGCCTGGGTAAAGACAAGGCAATAAACATAGAAAAAGAAAGCATTTACACGTCAAGAAAATATGGTATAATCAAGTAAATATGAATTTAATTTCACGGAAAAAGTCCAACTAGAGCCGAGGGTTACGAGTTCTATTATATGTTATCTTTATCAAAATGAAGAATGTGTAGAACAAAAAATTACCCAATGACAGAGAGAGTGATCTGGATGGTTTCTCTTAAAAGAAGTTCTTGATACTATCTGATATTGAGCGCCCAGGAACACGTGGCACATTCCTAATAAGAACCTGAAGGTGCACATTAGTGTTATAATACACTGAAAATTTGAGAAATGCATGTCAACAAGGAACTGAATATGCATGCATGTCCTTTCATTTCAAAACTAACTACACAGATCAAATATTAGCTTCTTGACAGTGAAAAGATCCATTGCAGTCATATTTTTCTTTTGCCGTGATAAAAACATATCGAACATTGGAGTTTAAACACAAATCATCACTTCCAAGTTTTGTACTTTACACGATGATAGGAACTCTGACAAATGAAGTGCTATAAAAGACTTCGGTTTCTAAAGCAAGTTCACTTCTTGTATACCATTTTATTATACATACTTGCTGTCGATGAATCTCATAACAAATTTTATCTCTACGAGAATGCAATAATGATGTGATCCAATGTACGGATGCAACGAGGACGAGCCCAAGGAAGGATCCATTGATCGTCGAAGGAGGACCGATGACTAGATCGAGAGCAAAGCGGGTCAAGGGAGCGATGTGGTTGTTTGCTCAAGCTATGGTGGATGAAACATTGATCGGGACAAGCCTAACGTCAAGTTTCATGTTGGGCTCGGGGCTTGCGGTTGCATAGCATAAATTCGGGACTAGATTTTTCCTTTTTCGTGTTTTTCCTTATTTGCTTAGAATTATATTCTAACCATAACTCTGTGATCTTGGACTATTATGCACGATTTTCCCAAGATTTGTAGGCTAGTATAAATTGGGATTTATTCTTCATTGTATTCAGAACTTTGACATTATTCATAATTAATCGAGAGGCTATTAAGATTTCAAATCCCTTGTTCTTCATTGAACAATTACGAACTTATCAAGAATCGATTTCTTGTGACGTTCAAATATCCGGGTTAGATTCAGAAGTCGTGTGATCAAGAGTTCAACATATTGTCGACGATTGAATTGGTTGCTTGGTTCATTATTTTTGGGTCGAATCCAAAACCTTGATTTATTGGCTTTTTTGGGTTGATTCTAATCTCGTTGTGAGTTGCGTAGCTACTATTATTACGTGGTTCTCATCAAATAGTCTGCTCATGAGATTCAAACATACATCTCAAGAAATAATTAGTTCAAATAATATCACAAAACTTTGTTAAACTCTTCTCATTTTTATATCCTCAATAATATATAATTTATTGTCTAAGTTGAGTAGGAAGATTAGAATGTCTAAGATTGTGATGCATTTCAAGGTATTGAAAATTAAATTAAAGAGCACAAGGTCACATAAATGGATGAGAATTTTTACTAATTATGAATTATTCAAGAAAGTACTATCAACTTTGTATACTTTGTCGAGAATGTATAAAATACTTCCGCTTTTTGTAATAATTGAAATTGGTATTAAACTATATGAATTATATTTTCATTTTTTCTATTTTCTTTCTCATTTTTCCATTTTTTTAATTAATATTGAAGCTTTGATTTGTAAGTTGAAAAAATTGTACGACAAAATTTAATTTAGATGAGAACATTGGTTAGATATAATTTGATTAAAAGTATAAAAAAATAGTTTTTAATCGATATATAAAACAAGGTTAACATCTAAGATAAGAATTAGGAATAAATATCTATTTTCATTTTTAACTAAAAGCATAATTTCCTACTTAGGTAAGGATTAGAGTTTTTGAGATTTTCATTGCACATATTTTACTAACAAATTTCGATATAATTTTTTTTCTATTAATAATAATTAAAGAAAATTATTTTATTTATTTTAATTTATACATTTAAATTTTCCATTATATAGAGTGAAAAAAAGTACTAGCTGAAAAGTTCGTGACTAACAAAATAATAATTTTTAACGTCATTAATAATTCAAAAAATGTCTTAGTAAATATAGTTATCGTTTAAATTTCTTATCGGTAATAAATTCTATCAATATTCAAATAGAAGTTTCAAAACTAATTTAAGGTTTAAAGGCTTTTGATTGGTTATATTATGGGTAAATTGAACTAACCTTTGAACGAAGTAGTGGAACTATTCAACTATTTAATTTTTTTTTATTTTGGTCCCCCAACCTTTGAAAATAGCACTTATGATAAAATATCAATGTTCTCAAAATCAGACCAAACTGGCCGGTTCAATCGAAAAACATGAGATGCTCATTCTCATCTAATATTTTCAGAGTAATCAAAGATCTGCAGTGGCTCGGCATGAATGTCATATTTATTTTAGAGAAATTGATTCCTTTTGTTTTAGATTGTCACTTTTACATTTAATAACTCTTGTAGTGTCCAAAGATTTGTAGTTTAAGTTTATATTTCAAGATGATAAAGTTTAACGTTTGGATATATGTTTTTATGAATTTCCTGCATTCTGCCATTGTATTTAAAAATTTATTACACTATGTATATTTAGAATTTCAGGACTTTTTAATTAGAAAATGACCATTTATGATTTATCTATCATATGCAACTGAAAATAAGTCGATCAAAGTCTTGTATTCATTATAGTATTTTTAGTAAACTGCGACGGTTAGATATGGGAAACACATACCAGTCAATTTGAAAAATGATTTCGTGATTCAAACTTCATCATCCAGATTCCAAATTTTTATATATTCTACTTATATGAGTTTTCATAAATGTTTGCCAATGTTTGCTAGGTCAAATATTTTTTACAAACTCACTGCGCAATCAAAGAAAATTATTTCCTCTTGTTTTTTTGTGTTTTAAAAAACTCATCATAAATCTTTTTGTTCCGTATTTGTCTAAGTTCATATGTTTTGAGACTTTACAATATTTATTAATAAATTCAGATTTAAAAACTTTTCTTAAACTCGTATATGAAAAATTTACGTTATAGAATTTAGATTTGGTAACACATCGAATTATAGAATTTGGGACATTGTAGTTTGCTATCAAAGCGATGTTTACCTTTTTGTAGACTTGAGAAACGTAAACTTGATTTTCAAAATTTTTTGAATCACATGTCAAATAAATTGTTCTAGTTACCATCATGTCGCCATTGTTTCAAATCATCGACTTGGAGGTAAATAAAGTTTTGATAAATTTATGTTATGATATGACATTTGAATTGTTATGAATGATTGTTTTTATTTAAATCACGAGAATTTATGTATAAAGAAGACAAGTTTGAGAATGGTATTGAGATATTTTATAATTTTGGTAGATATTTTGAGAAAATTATAAATGTCTATTTTAGTAAAAGATACCGGAAACCCACCTAATTAGGCTTTGCATAATTGGTATTATAGGTATGGAAAAAATGATAAGAACTTGTAGAAAGATGA
This sequence comes from Fraxinus cuspidata, assembly GCA_903798385.1. Lineage (NCBI taxonomy): Eukaryota > Viridiplantae > Streptophyta > Magnoliopsida > Lamiales > Oleaceae > Fraxinus > Fraxinus cuspidata. The sequence continues at coordinate 6,787 of CAIGRP010031976.1, forward strand.
TTGAATCTAGGAGAGATCCAACTCGTAGAGGAGCATTCATTAGACACACTATGAGGATTATTAATGGGACTTCAGGCATGGTATGGGTTGGCCTATCCACGAGATGTAGTGTTTATGGTTGGAGGTAAGACAATTGTGCCACTTGGTTATGGTTGTTGGGTCACACGCCACCTCATGGATACCATGTATGAAGGATGACAAATGCGTGTTGAGTAGATTTACGACCAACTTTGGAGCATTGTTGTACAGAGGTTACCTCGAGAGATTGATTAGGATACTTTTTGCTTTCAGATGAAGGAGTGATGGAAGGCAAAACGGAGGACAAAATTCCATAACTCTGTGTTCAATATCCAGGAACATGAGAGAGATATTAATAGTGACGTACCACCTCTTAGCTCAGATGATGAAGAGTAGTGATAAGATAGTATTTATCTTTCATTTCGAGTTAAGGATGCTAAACAATGAAAGAATGGAAAGGCAAGGATTTTCACCATGACACGTGATGAGGCCCACCCAAGATCCAGACGTAATTACATGTAGTATTCCTATTTATGTTCTTATTGATTTTATTACGACACGTTTGCTTATATCTTCGACATGTCTAGCCAAGATTAACCTTTCATGTGAGAAAACTAGTAGTACATTAGAAGTTAGTATGCCATCAGGAGGAATCATAGACACAAATAAGATTGTTAAGATGGTATAAATAGATGTTGATGAAGGTAGTCTTTGAGGCAGATTTACATGTCATAGTATTAAAGGATTTGAACATTATTTTGGGAATGACTAGTTAGGTAGTAATAGAGCCATGATTGTATGTTTCAAGAAGGAAGTGATCTTCAAAAGACCTTGGGAGGAAGAGCTTAGGTTTTATTGTTCGAAGATTACGACATTCCTCCCGTCTTGTCTTGGCTATGTAGGCGAAGAGGTTATTGAGGAAGAAATCTTGTCAAAGATATCTTGTTAGTCTTGTTAGCGTACCACTAGAAGAGACAACATTGGATAAAGTGTGTGTTGTGCATGAACACACTAACGTATTTCTTGATGACTTACCGAGTGCCTCGTTTGATAGAAAAGTGGAGTTTACAATAGATTTGATACCTTGAGTTGTATTGGTGTCTAAAGCTCCATATCGGATGGTACCAAAAGAACTATAGGAGTTAAAGATACCGTTGGAGAAACTTCTAAAAAAAAAAAAGGCTTTCTCAGACCAAGCATGTCTCCATGGGAAGCTCTGGTACTTTTTGTAAAGAAGAAGAATGGAACAATGAGAATGTGTATTGACTATTGAGAGTTGAACAAGCTGGCTATCAAGAATAAGTAGCATCTCCCGAGAATTGAGAATTTATTTAATCAATTGAATGGTATGACTGTGTTTTCAAATATTGATTTGAGAACAGGCTACCATCAACTAAAGATCAAGCTGAGTGATAATGGTATTCTGAACTCCCTATGGACACTACAAGTTTACGGTTATGCCATTTGGGCTTACTAATGCCTCTACAGTATTGATAGATTTGATCATCAGTACATAGACAAGCTCCTTATTGTGTTTATTGATGACATAATGGTATATTCGAGAGATTCTCAGCAGCATGAAAAATCATTTGAGGACAATTTTGGGAACTTTACCTGAGGGAAAATAGTACGCCAAATTCTGGAAGTATGAAATTTGGCTAGATCGAATAGGATTGTTGGGACACATTGTAACGGTTAAGGGTATAAAGGTAGATCCAAGTAAGATTGAAGCTGTTACTAATTGGCAAAGACTTGCAAATGTTGGAGTCGTAAGGAGCTTTGTAAGTTTGGCTGGATATAATCGGGGATTTAGAGAAGGCTTCTCTAAGATAGCGGGTCCCCTAACACAACTGGCTCGATAGGGTGTGAAACTTGTATAGTCCAAAAAGTGTAAACAGAGCTTCCAGGTAAAGCTAATGTAGTAGCGGAGGCTCTATGTAGGAAGAATATGGGTCATTATCAGCCTTATGTATTGAGGGATGCTTTGTTCATTTTGAGATATCAAGGAATTAAATTAAAAATAAGTTTTTATGTCAAAAATTTAGCTTTCGGCCAATTAATCAAGCATTTATCTAGCGAAAAATTTCATATCAATATTGGGCTTGTTTCGAAGCTCATATTAAATGACGAATTTTGTTTTCGAGAAAAAGTTATTTCGGATAAGTTAGGCTTAAATTATTATAGTTCAAAGGGAGTCCTATTTTAATTAAAGTCAATCAAGCGATTAACTAGTTTTGGCAGCCACTTGATAAGTTGAATTTGATCATTTCCAGCCAATTTACGTGTGTTGTTTCACTGTTTGACTAGGGAAGCATTTATTAATATATTCAAATAAAAATAAAATTATGCAATTGGAATTAAAGCTTTATCCAATTCTTAGCCAATTAGTTTCTTATGATAGACTTCAAATTGTTCTGAGAACCATTTGACTTAATCCTAGATTCTAATTCACGTGTAGATTTCAATAAAATTAAGATGCTATTATATATTAATTAAAGGTAATTTATGTTGTTATGTTGATAGGGATTAATAGGAGTCCTAATCCAATTGGACATCAAATTCTGATTAGTGGGACTTTAGTTTCCATTTTTAATCAAAAACTCGGTATGCCACAGATTCCTATTCACGCCATTTGAAAAGAATTTATCAGTAATATCATAGGCCAATTAATTCTTGTGTTAGTCATTTTTAATAGTCAATTACAAAGGAATTCGGTTCAACATAGACACTCCCTAATCACCACGAGCTAAGACAGGATCACTACACTAAGTTGATCGTTATATGAATTTAATTGTTATTCACACGTTATTCTTTATGTTGCTCATGAAAGTATGTGAAGTTCTTTTAATGGTTCTTCTTAAGCAATTAATCATGTATAAAGTGAGCAAGATATTTTGATTATATGTAATAAGCATAAAACATATATATAAATCTCAAAATATCAAGTATGTACATGAAATCATTTTAAGCTTCTTTATACAATTACTAAACATGAAAAGATCATTATATAGATGTTGTTCGACAATATGAACTAACCATACATATTTAAATTGATTATAAAATTCTCATTTTCTGAATTCAATTTCTTCATCAAGATCCTTATTAGATATCTGCAGCGTATAAGTGGTGAATTTTTTAGAACTTCAATAGCAATATCATACCAATGTTTCGGAAGTATCCTTATTAGAAGATACATACTCTCCACCTCACATATAGGCCGTCTCAGATGCATCACTTCTCGACGCGTTGCTTCAAGATGTTTTATGTGTTATATTAGGTTATGTTGTGGATTCATTTTATAGTTTCGATAAACACGTTATTTTTCAAAACGTACCACTGCTCGTGCTTTTCTAACATCTCCTCTAAGAATGCTAAAAGTGTACATAGTTCCAACCATATATGATCAAGCACGAAAAATTGAAACTAGTCACAATGCACCACATAACTTAATCAAAACCTACACAATTCATGGACGTATAATATAAAACGTATTATTTTAAATATTTTTGGAGGATTTCTCTTTTTCAAAGTAATGAAAGCACTTCCAAAAAATAATTCTCACTAGAAAAATACCACTTTATAAATATTCTTGATTTTTATAAAAAATTTCAAAATTTAATCAAATCTAAAAAAATGTTTTTAATACATTTTATAAAATTATTTCAAAAAAAAAAAATATTTTTGATTATTTGAAAATTAATTTTTAATTAAAGAATATTTTTGGGACCAACATAAAACTTTCCAAATCGACATTGAAATAATTAACGTCCAAAATTAGTTTTGGGACCAATATGTAATTTTTCAAATTTGTTTTGGAATGTCACGTGTCAAAACTGGTTTCTGCTTTCCATTTCAAATTTGAAAAATCCTACTTGTCTAGAACTATTCAAATCCATATTAAAAAATAGATAATAAATTTCCAAAAATACCCTTTCATATAGAATTTACAACTAAAGCCATTATAAGAATTTAAATACTGTAATTAAGTCCCTAAAAATTTATGGATTAAAAATCTTTAATAGATTTAACCCAAATATTATACAAGACTTTATTGATCTAAGAACAACAACTAATAATAAATTATATAACCAAAGAGAAGATCTAGAAGGATTTTTTACAGGATATTTAGATCCA
>CAIGRP010031977.1:0-16524 GCA_903798385.1 Fraxinus cuspidata
TTCTTTTTCACCCACACATTCTCTATCAATCTACTATTCCAGCATACATTCTTTCAAAATAATGTGGTCAAACACACCCTAGAATTGATATTGAGCAGATGAGGTTTTCAAAGTTGACATGACACAAAGATTATATGCAAATCATGTCAATACCTAGTTTATTTTTTTTGGTTGTCCTTTTATTTAAGTTATCAAATGCTAAAATATATTATCCACCGTAGAGAAATTATCCCATTACTTACAGAAAAAGACTATCTACATCCATCATTACGCCGATTTCCACTTACTATTACCCTAATTCAATTTTCACTTGAAAGTGGGTTCAAATTTGTTCATTTAAATAAGAATTATTTCTCCTTTTCTCTTTACATTTCAATTTGGCTTTATTTTCTATAAAAAAAAATATCATTTTTCCACTCAAATTCTTACTTTTGGAAATTTTATTGACAATTTTTTTCATGAAAAATATTTTCAACTTTTGGTTGCGTAACCATATTTTCCTAAAAAAAATAAGGTAAACATTTTCTTTAGGAAAAAATAATTTTATTTTTCAGGCCCTCGTGTGAACTCATCTACCACCAATAAAAAAATGAACAAGTATAATATTTTTTTAGGTTAAAAACTAAATGAATCAAACACATTTAATTAATAATTTTCATATAAATAAGTTCTAGGCAATAGAGTTACATAGAATTTATTTTCTTTCCAATAAATTTCATGCTATCAATCAAACGCACACTTATTCTTCTTGCTTTTCTTTTATATTGAAATTTGGAGTATTGGTTAAAAAAAAAAAAAACAAACGGTAAATTGTAACAAATTATTTGAGAAAGAATTATATTTATGCTTTTAATATTTTATTTTTTAATTTTAAAAAAAATTTAAAAATAAAATAAAATGTATTAGCGGGTTATGTAGGTTAATTGACGGGTTGGTTGCGCTCGATTTTTTAATGATTAAAATTAATCTAACCAAATTGATTTTTTGGTTCAAAGACCCGGCCCGATTTTATTTGGTCGGTTTGATTGGTATTTTGATTTTTTTTCATGCTCATATCTTTTTATGCTTGAAAACAAAGCTAACGAGTTTCATTATTTATGTCTAGTTAAATTTGACTATATATTGTTTGATTATCCTTATATTTATGAAAAGAGTAATATTTTTCATAATCAGTAACTGCAGTAGTTATTTTATATGACACTTTATTATTTGAGACATTAACTTTTTATTTAAGACAACAAAATGACTAATATCTTTTATAGAGATTCTTGTGCATCAGTTTGGTTGCAAATTGAAGGAAAAAAATTTGTGCAAGAAAGAAAATTGACTCAATATAGAGTAGGATACTGGACTCGTGATTCAGTGAGTTCATATGTTTTGACTTGCTAGTGAACTTGTGACTTGTTGAGTTCACATATGAAGTGAACGACGACTTAGTGAGTCCAAATGCAGTGTGAACCAGACGAAGTCTCCAAATTTTCAAAATATCAAATTTCGAGATTATAATTTTTTTCCTTATCAATTTTTTATTTTTTTACGAAAGGAAAACTTTAAAAGAATTCAAAATTTATTGGACTGTCCTTAAAGTTTCCTTATTAACTTAAAAAAAAATTATCTAGGAATATGATTTAGTCCGATCAAAACTTATTTCCTACTTTCATACACGATATTTCGTGTAGGAGTTTTATTTTCTTAGGGATTTTTTCGTTCAATTACAAGAGAACTCCAAGAAAATTATTGGATGCCATGAACAAAAAATCAGGTTATGCGAGTTTACGGAAAAAAATAGACTGTTCCTAGTTTTTACAAGTTCCAGAAGCTCTTTTGTTCCTTAAATCAAGATTGAAGGTCTTCATTCTTGTAGAGCATATTGAATCCAAATATAGCATGTCTTAAGGTATTAGGAGCAATTTGGTGCATGATTTATATTCTATTGACATGTAAATTACTAGATAAAGTTTCGACTCATTCAAACCAAGATATGAAAATGAGCAAAAGAAAGAATTAATGAAACATTAAAAAAGAAGAAATGAGGAGATCAAATGAAGCAATGTATACGATTGCTTATATCTTTAAGATATATTTTGCTCCTTGCAATGTGCTACCAAAATTAAACTCACGTTCATCCCTTAATATATAACGCTTCTTCCAAAATTAATATAGCAGAACATTAATCATGTTAGGCAAACCACAACTTAATAGTACTCTTCTAAATATCGAATACTAGAATAGCGAACACTAACTCGAAAATAATTCGAAAATTATTTTGATGGAATTTGGAGAAAGAAGGAATTACCAATCAATATAATTCAATGTGTTTTCTCCAAATAGATGCACATTTTGATATAAATTAATTTAATTAATTAGATTGCATCATTTCAAATTGGAACACGATTTGACAGTCTAGATTGCACCATATACAAATGTTCACGACTTTTCATTATACACCGTCAAATTAGTCACACACAATCCAATAAACAAGGACTTGTCCATTTCCCCGTAATATGTCAAATGTAGCTCAATGACAACAACAAATATTTTGCATTGTAATCTTTTTTTTTAAGGTGGGTAGAGTGTCAGATAGTTATCCATTATGTACAAGTAACATTTTTCATTTAAAAAAACAAAAAACTATAAAAAGATAACCTAGATCACAGTATTGAACTATAGTTCCATACTCTCTAACAAGTATACCTAGGAGATCGTGTGTGTGTGTGTGTTACAGAAATGTTCTCATATTCACAGTGAGAAGTATATCTTGTTCACTTAGAGAGAATCGTATTTACGATTCTCGCATTTGAAAAAGACCGTAAGTAAGGTTCTCCTGCCACATCAGCAAGTGGGCAAGAGAACAATTTCGTATTTATATATTGGCTGATTCTTGGGCGACTCTGGTATACAGATTTTGAAGATGGTTTGGGCTAGGATCGGACCATATTTTTAGACGGCACACTACAGGCCTTAGCTGGGCCTACATGCATGTGGTTCGATCCGAGCCAGGCTACCAAATTTGACACCCCTATATTAAGCAATTTGTTATGCAAACTATAAAAACTAAATATTAATTTTGTCAAAATTTAGCATTAATAGCATCGATATTCAAGCGACTCTTTTAAGTCACAGTTCGATAGTCAATTATATATTACTGATAGTAGTACAGCTGCAGGAGAAAAAAAATTACATTTTCCTCATCAGTGATATGGATAAGGCCAGAAAAATGAGCTTCCATGTTTTCAATATCAGAAATACACGTTCAGAATAGTCTAACCAAATGGCATTTTCAGGCTTAAAGAAAACATAACTTTCTAGAACATGACAAAATTCTTATATCCAAAGAATGTTCCCAAACAGGTCCCTACTCTAGAAAACTTACAGAATTTGGATGCATATTTTCTGTGTGGACTGCATCTTAAGGCATAGAATTCAAACAAAGCCTATAAGCTAACTGAGATACCAAGATCAGACTTCCACTAACTCTTCAACTAGAGACTGTAAATTTACCTCGCAGATCAAATCTTAGTCACTAACATGCAAGCCAGGCGATGTTACAAATTATGAAACTTCCTGCAAACTACAACATGGCACTCGGACAAAAAATACTATAAATTAAACCAAAATCTTCATAAAAACGTGTTAAATATTCAAAATGGACTAAATGCCTAAAGAAATGGGGGACTTCATGGGTAGGGCTAGTAAAACAACCATGCATATTAAGAAGAGAACTCTTAAGGTAAACCCTGTACATGGTAAACTCTAGTAGAAGAAGCTAAAGAAGAGCAGGATAGTAAAACAACTATGCATATTAAGGTACTTGATAATTGATTTGTCATCAAATTCTAATATGAAATATATGTTGAAAGATTAAGATGCTTACAAAGTTTCACTAATGGCAGAGAACATGACTCCAATTCATACACAATGCATCCGCTTATCCTTCAAACTAGGAATCACTTGACCCTACTTTGAAACATTTTGGCAGCATAGCAACAAACACAATACAGGCGATTCTGGAAATATACAAACTACCCAACAGTCTAAAGAGTTAAGCAATATGATGCTAGATCTGGAGATGTCACAAAAATAATTTAAACGATGAAATATGCACAGCGATTCTAATCTGAAATCAAAATAAATTCACCATTTCAACATTCAAAAATTAAAGTTTCAACATATTCCATAAAAATGCTCAAATTACTATCTCTAAGAACATACTTTATAAACTACTTCAACTTTTCAAGGCAAAAGTTCATTATATCTCACCCGCAAAGCATTAAGGAAGCTAGCAGTAATCCTATGATCACTCCTCATTTTCTCATAACCCACATTGTCTGTAGGCAACTCATACCTACAAACTGGGCATGTGTTCCTGATCCTGAGCCACGGAAAAATGCAGTCCCCATGATAAAGATGGCTACAAGGCATTCTAGTGACCTTTTCCCCTATTGCAACCTCATCCTTACAGACCGCGCAGACAACCACATTATCATTTGCCCTAGTGACCTCCTTTGTTAACACCACTGAAGGCAGGTTCTTCACTACAGATTTAGCAGCAGGTGGACTACACTTTAAACCAGTCTCGTTGTCCACGAATTGCATATCCCGTTCCATGGCCAAAAGATAATCATCAAGAGCATTTAGAAATACATTTCTGTTATTATATGCTTCCGCAATCCCCATTTCCGAATTTCTTCCTAAATGACTATCCCTGAAAAGCATTGCCCAGTCGATATTCCGTGCTTCCTCATCTCCTCGTCCATCATCGCTTAAAGGTAGAGTGTCATCTTCAGACGAAACTGAAATTTCTTCAATTCGATCAATCGTTGAATTCAAATTCATTTCTTCAATTCCATCAATCACTGAATTCAAGTTCTCCCTCCCACCAAATTGGATTCTCTCATTTACCTCCTCCCATTCATACTCTTCATTCAAAGCCCTTTCACTATCATTAATATGATAATTAAATCCAACATTATCATAATTATCATGATTGTTAACTAACCCAGAATCTACCTCAAATTCCTCAGAATCAGACTCCGACTCGATGCCAACCACTCGAAGACCAACAACGGAGGGGACTTCAGCCGACCCAAGACCCGGGCCAAATCCAAATTCCGGACCCAGATCCTCAGCAGGAATCGAATCAGATTCCGATATCTGGTCACTGGGGATGCGGGACTCGAACAGATCCGAGATGAAATTCATCTGTTCATCATTGTCTTCTTCTCCTCCACCGCCAGCACAAAAGAACGAATTCGGGTCGACCACGGAATCCCCATATTCCGATCCTGAATTCGGATAGAAAGTGGAACTGAAAGTGGTATTGTAATCATCGGGCATGAAAAAGGAGACGTTTGAATCATTGGTAGGGGAAAATGAACCGAAAGCAAAATCAAAACCAAATGGGTTAGGTTCACTGAAGACTTCTTCTCCATCTTGTTGTAGGTTGACCCCTCTGTTGTTGAATCTGGGCATCGTGTCTCTTGGTTGGGATGGATAAACAGAGAGAGAATTATGAAAGGAATTGATGCAGATGGAAAAGCTATTGTTTGTCTGTAAATTATTTAGGGGTAATTAGCAAAAAAAAAAAAAAGACGCATCTTGTAGCTTGCACTCATCGCAAAAAGAGTCCATATTCTGTCAAACCTTTCCCGTAGAATTGGTCATGTTCCTTAAATCCTTCCGTCAAATTTGAATAATTGGCATGAGCCTCGTTTGTACTTTTTAAAAAACTTGGATCTCTAGATACAATTTTTTTATATTATTTCTCTCTTTTTTTTTTCTCTTTCTCTATTTGCTGGTTTAAGTGGTACGGTGAATTAATCATTTTATAATGCTTTAATGGAGAATTTATATGATAATGACCCTTTGCACATAAAAAAAAAAAAATGATAAATTTGAGTTTTCAAATGTCAAAATTGAAACGACGGGAACGATTTTCACAATGAAGATAAAAAATAGGAATGTTTTGCGCTAATTACCCATATTTAACCGAATATGATTGCAAGGACCAAATTTGGCAAGAAATGTTTGAAACGAATGTTTAAATGTCAAATTTAAAACCTAATTACCCATAAATTTGGCCATAAATCATAAAATTAGTATTAAAATAAACATTTTAAGTCAAATTTAATAATTATTTAAAATAGGGGCGCTATTTTTGTCCACAATTCTCGAATAATGCTACTTGTACATAAGAAGTTACCTAATTATTTATATAGGTAAAAAAGAGAGAGAGGCTTTTTTTGTTGAAAAAATTCTGACTTAATCATAACTTACTACATCATGTGCATGTAAATCATTACATGCATGTAGCACAACTGATAATTCTTATATATTTATCAATTTTTTAAAATAATTTTATATTATATTTTTAACCTTACGTAAATTTATTTAGGTAGACGAGAATAAAACCAAAAAAAAAAAAAAGACTATCACTCTAAATTTATTCATTAATATATATCCTTATTAAATGCTTTTAGACTTCTTTTTTATATTTAACCAAAACTATAATATTCATAAAACATACTTTTCAACTAAAGTCTAAACATATAATGAAATAGACACCATTAATTCAAATACATACATAGGAATAGATATATAAAGGTCGGACACATAATATATGTTTAAAATGTTTTTTGATATAAAATTTTCGATCACTTAAAAATATCTCTTAATTAATTGATGGATCAAGAACTAATAACCATATCACAATTTATCAATATTCATGTCAATAATATTGAAATTTTGCTTTACTTCCCACAATCAAAATCCATATAATCCTCAAGAAACTCATCACCTTATTGATCTCTTATATCATTCCATTTTTATGGGACCAAAACTTCTCCATCTCCTCTTTTACGGTCTAAAGTAAATATAAATCCATTTATTAAATGTTCATTACTCAAACGCGTTCATATTTTGTGGCAAAAAAACAAAAACAAAAATGGTTCTGCTAAAACTAATCAATCGATTTAGAGTGCCTACAAATTTTAATAATAGTGTTATAAGCAAATTAGATAGCATGCATTACATTATATTTATCTTATGGGAAAATTTCATAGCTAAAAGTTTAACTATGATACATTTCAAAACTAAGAAACAAGGTTTAAAACTTCAAAAATCAAATATTGTTAAATTTTATTTATAAAAAAATTAATTAAAAATATGTTTTATTATTTAATATATTAAGATCACAACTCTATACAATTTGGTCACAAATTAGCGAATTAATTGGTTACAAATTATTTTTTTTTATCACAAATCACAAATTATATGAGTCATAAATTATTTTTCAATCACTGATCAAAAATTTATTGGTCACAAGTTATTTCTCGATCACAAATCATAATTTTTATAAGTCGCATGTTATTTCACGATCACAAATTATCAAATTAATTGATCACATATTATTTTTCAGTCACAAATTATCAAATTAATTGATTATAATTTACCGAATTCTAAGTCACAACTTCAAATTTAGTCACAATTACACATTCATTTAAGTCGCATATTATTTATTGGTCACAGATTAAACAATTTATCGGTCGCAACACTTAAATAATTGATCAAAAACTCTTCATCCCACTCCACCGCCACCGCTACCACCCCCGTCGAGGTAACCAACACTACCACGGTCGTCGCCATTATCACCACCACCACGGTCACCACCACCACCACGACAACAACACCAACACCGCATCGTCGGTGCTGCTGCAAGCCAACAACCACCTGTGCACCACCAACACCATCGCAGCGCCTGCGAATGGTGAACAACAGCGAGATGACAACACCTGAACAGATCGACCAACAAAGAAACAAATGCAAAAGAAAAAAGGAAATAGATCGCATCGCTGATGCACCTGTCGCCGGTGATGAGCATGTTGTCGCGCGACGGCTACCAGTGTTTGGTATGAGGTGGTGGGGGTGTGGACAGAAAATGAAACAGCAAAAAAACCAAATTAGGATTTTGTGGTGTTGGTGTGCATGTCTCTGGGCGTTTAATCAAATTAATTTAATTTAATAATATTAAGAAGTTTAAATTATCTAATTTTTGAACAAAAAAAGGTTCAATTTTTGAATTGAGAATTTAAAAAACATGGATAGGTGTAATTTTCAATTATCTTATTGTGAGAGAGATACAAATGGCTAACAAGCTTGGGAAAATAATTATTATGCTTGACCTTATAAATGGATATTGTAATGAACCATTAAAGGATCCACAATGACATAACACATTTTAGGCCCACATGGAAAATATATGCTAGCTTTGGACAGGTTTGTGCCTTCATTCTTTCTGAAAGACGAAGAAATTGAAAAATCCCGGTTTCGCACTGAATACCACTTTCCAGTTCACGGATTACCAATTTAACGGTTTTTAAGTTACCGAATGATTGTTACTTAACCGTTTTTAGTTTTGACCCTATGTGCGAAATTAATCAATCAAAAGCAACAAGTTACTTTTAATTGTTTCTAGATGATTAAGCATACAAATCCAATTATCCTATATTTAAATATCGCTGAAATAAGATAGAAATAATAAACATCAATATGATGGCGGAGAAACCTAACTGGGTAAAAACTTTGGGATCAAGTCAGTTACCTCCATTATAGATAATACGAAGTGAGTTATAGTCAGATGCTATCTAGCCAATCCACTAGACTTCCCGATTTATTTCCTGCTAACTCCAAGGTCTGGTCCAAGATCTTCTGCAATTATCTCTTCCCAGCGAAATTTCAAGAACTTGCTCCAAAGCCTTGTGATATTCCTGCGCTTGTAGTCCAACATCTCCCAACTTTCAGAAACTTTTGCAATCCAACTGAGAGAGAACCTTCCTATGACTAATAGAGGAAGTAGGTGGTGTTTCGAATTCAATGGGTTTGACGTTTTTGCTAAATATGTGGTTGTATGATCTCAAGAAAAAGATGGAATCAATGTATGAATAAGCTCTTAGATCTTCAAATTATCATATGAATGTGTTTAGAGAATAAGCACAATGAACAACCACCATCATTTTCATGCATAGGCTTGGGTATTTATACGGGAGGGTAATTAGGTTGAATTGACCAAAAAAATACTTTAAAATAGCAAATTAGAATTTTCCGCATTGACCTGTTGCTTGAGCGAGAGCTCAATGACAGGCGGACGACATGTATTCTGTTTTTGTCGCTCGAGCGCCAAATGGGTGAGAAACTAGCTAAAATGAGGCGTCGTTTTCTCCTCTTTTCATGCTCGAACCCTAGACCTCATAACCCAATTTATACAAATTGCAACCTAGATCCTTGACTTTTACAACACGTTAGAAATTAGTCATTTTGTCCACAGAATTGCTAATACTAAAAACCTAACAAACTCCTCATATGGCATTCCGTGACAAAACTATACAATAAGTCAAGGAAAACTAAATATAAAATCTAAAATACCCAAACTTCATCAAACTGATGTCTCTTGCATTCATTGTAAAACCTGTTTCCTAAAATTCACAACTTAAATAACCAGTGTAAAATCACGTGATACAGGAAATAATAAAATCATTAAACATATGATATCAACACTAGTTAGAATGTGACGTAACACTAATATTAATCTAAACACCAACGAAAATATTAGCATCACACAAACATAAAACACTCAAACAGTTAAGTAGATGTGGTATGAAATGAAATGCAATGCAATCAATAAATCTCTCTCTATCAATCTACTTCACTTCAAAAAAACTTAAAAAAATTTCAAATTTTCCCATTAAAACTTCTCCAATTAAAACATTTACTTTACTCTCCCCCTTTTGTCACAAATGACGAATGGACTGATGATTAAAAACTTTTAACATTAACATATAATAACTCAAAAATGCAGTTGTTAGCATGTACACGTATAATCAATGTATAATAAACCTTCCCACATATTTATTTCAAGTTAACATGGAATGAAATGTATAATCGATTCATGTGTGTAAAGTGTCACTAATAATTTGTAAGTAGGACTCTAAACCTTAATTTTGTGGGAAAAGACATGTTAAACATCACTACCAATAAGTGTATTCATCTACCTATGAAAGTTAAATCATTTAAAGTATATTAGAACCTATAAAGAAAAGCTCATTTTGTATTTATATTTTCTTTTTTGCCCCTGATTTTGAGCAAATTTTATTTTCATGTCTTACAATATTTTAAGCACTTTTTTTTTTCACATTTTAAGTGCAAACTCTTCTCCATCAAGTGACTAAAATGACATGTAGCGAGCTTTAGACCGGTTAATCCAAGTCAGTTGACCATAGGCACCAAGTTATGAGAAACCCTGCAGGCTTAATTGTTCGAGTCAAATAGGCACCCAAAAAAACATAGGATATTTAGCTTTTTATTACCGGGGATAACTTGAGCTTAGATCTAATAAATAAGGTCAATTTATATTCAAAGTCACCTTACTAATATGTGATTGTCATCCCAAATCACACACACGCGGTTGAGTCTCACTAACAATATCATAGTGTATGCAGTGCGAACGGTACGTGAAGATACCTATACTAGTACTCCATATTAAACTAAGCAAGCAATTGAAACTATGTTACAGTTCATAGATTAAACTCATACTTGATTACAAAAAACAAATTCAAGTATATTATATATTATGCTATAATAACAATTTCCCGCATTTTTATTTTTCAAATTTCCATTTTCCATTTTTTATTTTTTATTTTAAAGCGTGAATGCAAAGCACATAAAAAATATTAAACACACAAAATAAAATAATAGCATGCATAAGTTCTCTACCTAGAAAACAAATAAACAAAAATGATGCATGCATAACTTAAAGTTACACGTTGATAAAGTAAGAGCAAGCACCAAAAATACCTAATCAGTTAGGTATGCAAATGTTCTTACCTTTAAAAACATCATGATCAATTTCAAAATCTTTAGATCACTTTTTTTTACTCAAACTTGTAGTGATAGGAATATTTCCAGTCATCTATGCTATTAACTTGGTCAATTTACTTACTTGATTAGTGAGGAAGTCAATCTGACCAACATAATCCCGATTCTTATTTCTATTTAAGTTCTGATTTCTATTTCTATTAAAAAATGACGACACATAGGCTTTATGTGTCCTAACTCACCGCACTGAAAACAAGTAGGGATAAACCAATGACCAAAAGTATGTGATCGTTGATATTTATTCCTAACTTGGTGTGTCCTATGCTGTTTAGTAGACCCATGTCATATGTATCCCTTATTCTTAGGTTCAGGGTTAGACACGTGTTTAAACTGGTCAGTACTAGGGACAAATGTGATTTTGGACATATTAGCAACATTATGATCATTTTTATTATATCCTAGACCTCCCTTATTACCAGCAGGCTTGCCTATTCCCAGAATGTTATCTAACCTTATAAAACCACTAGAAAATGCAAGAAGTTAAGACTTGGAATGCTCTAGGTAGATCAGAAGATTTTTAACATGGATTTCTAAGGTTTCCTTTTCAACTCTTAGCTCATTAGCTCTCCTAGAGGTCTTCTCAAGCTCACAAATGAGATTCCTAATCTGAGTATTTAGCTATTCATTCATGGATTTCAACTCACTCAGGGTTGAGGTTGATTCCTGAATATATGCTACGAGTTTCTTGTTTTCCGACTCAACTTCTGTAACTCTCGTATTTAAGGCTTTATTTTTTGTTGAAATCTTAATGTTCTCCTCATACATTTTATCATAAGCCTCGTAAATATCTCCCTCACTATCAAAATTGTCCTCACTATCAGAATCTTCTTCTGAATTCTCAGCACTAATTACGTTTTTAGCTTTCTCACTCCCCTTATCAAATTCATTCCTAATTCTAGCAGTAAAGGCAATATATTTTCCACTTTTCTCACGAGTGCATTTCTCACTCTGATTGTCCAAGTTTGACTCGTCATCAGTGAGAGCAGCATTCATAGCCTTATCTGAATTTCTCGTACTGCTAGGGCACTCACTCCTAACCTGGCCAAAACCTTGCATTAATGACATCTCACAGATTGAGATAGCCTTCTAGACTAACTAGAATCACCTCGCTGTCTCTCTTTAGGTTTCTTTTTATTCTTAAGCATTTTTTGAAATTTTTTTGCAAAGTATGCTAACTCCTCTTCGTTAGGAGAATCTCAATGGGTAGAGTCAGAATCTTAATCTCTAATGGTGTTCAAGGCAATTGACTTCTCAATATTAGGTTTACCGAATGTAAGTTCATAAGTCTGGAGACATCCAACAAACTCTTCAATCTTAATAGAAACTAAGTCTTTACTCTTCTCTATTGCCATAACTTTAGGTCTAAAATTTTTCTGACTATCTTAGGCTCCGGGATTGTCTCATCTAGGTTGAAGTTAGAATTTACTATATCATTTAAGCTAGCATAGAATTCATCAAAGGTCTCATTCTCTTTCATTCTAATATCTTGAAACCTAGTGGTCAGCGTAACGCCTCAAAATTTCACAAACACGAGAGGGTTACCAAAAATTAAATCGCGGAACGATAAAATAATATTCTTTAAATAAAAAAAACTTGAATATCCATAATGAAAACATAATCACAATTTAAATAACTGTCTTTGAACAAATTATATTGACTAATAACTTGACGAAAAAAATAAGCTTAATGTTTTATTTCTTCGATTTCTCTTGGCAGTCCCATCACCATCCCGCCACTGTTCCAATTGACCCGAATTAACCTGTAAAATTTTATAAGAGTGAGTGTATAAAAATACACAGTAAGAAAAGTGCAGTTTTCATACAATAAAATAAACACTTCTTACCACTATTTCCTTATGGAGTATATCGGTGACCAAGCGACACACCCATCTTAGGTCACTTAAATTCTCATAGAATCTCTTATCTCTTAATAAAGAACCCAAATGTATACTGACATATCATGCATAAATTACTGAATATAAAAATATAAGGAAACAAACCACTTGCACAGAAGTATCTTACATTGATTGATCAAACGAGCTTTTGATAAAAAAAAATATTTGCAATTTACAGCTGCTTTATATGAAAGTTGTCGTGTAAAATTGTTTGGTGGTGAATTGTGGACAATTGCACAATATTCATAGTAAAAAATAGTGGTTGAGTTATGATACAATTGAGATGGAAAATTGTGCCTATCAAATTGGATAAGAATTGAATTTAAATAATAGAATTATGATTACTTTTTAACTTTGTCCAATAACTTAAAAAAAATTATCATGTCAAAATCAACTTTATCATTTCACACACACATGTCGCCAAGAGAGAGAAATTGATTTGGGTTAAAAATTATTTAAAATTATATTTATCCTTGTTTTCTTTCAACTAGGTCTAACTTAATGTGTTCTTATCCAAAATCACTTTT
The DNA here is from genome assembly GCA_903798385.1 of Fraxinus cuspidata. Classification (NCBI taxonomy): domain Eukaryota; kingdom Viridiplantae; phylum Streptophyta; class Magnoliopsida; order Lamiales; family Oleaceae; genus Fraxinus; species Fraxinus cuspidata. The sequence continues at coordinate 13,351 of CAIGRP010031977.1, forward strand.
TCTCGAGTCGAATACTTATAATTAATTATGAGTTGGCCAACGAGTTCAATATTGATATACTAAAACTCGCTCTATCAAAATATAATTATTTGATCCAAAAATAAAATTAATTATTTAAAACCTATTTAATTTAATCCTCATTTTAAAAAAAATATTAAAATATAGCATATAAAACAAATAAAAAATTTTATTCTATAAAATTTTTGGGACGTTACAATCTCATCTCCTTAAAAGAATTTCATCATCGATATTACTTCAACTATTTGAAAAGTTCTAGATACTTTACTATTGACATAATTATAATATATCATTACATAAAGTAAGAAAAGTCATAATCATAATAACAGAATGATATTTCATTTCACACTTGGATCAATTGGAGAGTGTCGAACAGGGAGCGCCACGTGCCAGTTTTTTTATTTTTATAACATTATATATTTAAAACTTTAAAAATTTCACATTATCTTTAAACTCCCAAAGTTTATGAAAAATACCATCCCCCCCTTTTTTTCAAAAAATAGGATTTTCTCAAAATAGAAATTTCTAGAAAATAGAGTATTCTTGGAAAGTTTTGAATTATTGTTTTTCGTCCATTAATTTGAATAGCGCGCAACCAAAGGCTTCGAGATCAGGAAGGGGGTCACAAGCGGATGCTTGAATTCCAAACTCTTCTCAAATAGTTTAGATCTTTTTGACAAAACTTTTTAATCTTGCAAATACACAAATCAAGAAACTCAAACAATAAACTGAACTTGAGACCTCTTAAAATATGAATTTTCTAATTGGTAAATTTTAAAATAACACCAGAGGCTAGAACTAAACATACAAACATGTACAATCATAATTTGAAGTCACGTTTAAAAACTATTATTTAATTACTTAAAATAATTATTAATATCATTTATTTAACAAAAAAAAGGAAAAAAATATATCTTTAACTACAAAGTCTTAGGAAAGGAAAATCATTGCTCTGATATCAAATTGTAACGTCCCAAAATTTCATAAACACAAAAGGATTACAAAAATTCATTTTTCGCAGAACGATAAAATAATATTCTTTAAATAAAAAAAAACTGAAATATCTATAGTGAAAACATAATTATAATTTAATAGCTGTCTTTGAACAATTAAACTGACTAATAATTTGATAGAAAAAAATAAACTTAATATTTTATCTGTTCGATTTCTCTTGGCAGTCGCATCACCATCCCGCAACTGTTCCAATAGACTCGAACTAAACTGTAAAAATTTGTAAGAGTGAGTATTTAAAAATGTCCAATAAGATACACACAGTTTCCATACATAATTATATACAATAAAATAAACACTTCATACAACTATTCCCTTATGGAGTATATCTGTGACCAAATGATACACCCATCTTAAGTCATCTTAAATTCTCCGTAGGATCTCTTATCTCTTAATAAAGAACCCAAAGATCCATTGGCAATTCATGTACAAATTACCGAATAAAAAAATATAAGAAAATAAACCACTTGCACAGAGGTATCTTACCTTGATTGATCAAACGAGCTTTTGATTTAAAAAAATATATATATATATATACTTGCAATTTATAGTTGCTTTATATGAAAGTTGTCGCGTAAAATTGTTTGGTGGTGAATTGTGGGACAATTGTACACTATTCATAGTAAAAAAATATTGGTTGAGTCATGGTACAATTGGGATAGAAAATCGTGTCTATCAAATTGGATAAGAATTGAATTCAAATAATAGAATTATCATTACTTTTAAACTTTATCCAATAATCTTAAAAAATTATCATGTCAAAATCAACTTTATCATTACACACACACACACACATACGTGGCCAAGAGGGAGAAATTGATTTGGATTAAAAATTATTTAAAATTCTATTTATCCTTGTTTTCTTTCAATTGAGTCTAACTTAATGTGTTCTTATCCAAAACAACTTTTTCTCTAGTCAAATACTTATAATTAATTACGAGCTATCTAATGAGTTCAGTATTGATATACTAAAACTCGCTCTATCAAAATCTAATTATTTGACCTAAAAATAAAATTAATTTTTTAAAACCCATTTCATTTTAATCCTCATTTTTTTTAAAAAAAAATATTAAAATATAACATATAAAACAAATAAAAATTTTATTCTATAAAATTTTCGGGGTGTTACAATCAGCATCTGCAACTTAGAATTTTTAACAGCCGGAGTTCCCTCATGCGTGGTCTATGGAATATATCAAACCTCTTTGACTACATGACAGATTGACACTCGCCTAAACTATTCCGGGGATACTACCATAAATAGGGCATGTAAGGCTTTACTATTCCAGTTACACTCATCTAAGTTCGTTCTAGTCTAATGAGCAATGGGAGTGGAGATTACTTCATTATTAACCGTAGAACTAGGTACAACGTAACCATTCACAGCACTAAGCCATATACGCTCATCTATATTTTTTTAAAAAAAATCTTTCATCTAAACCTTTCAGTAGACATAATTACTGCCATCAAAATATGGCGGGACTCATAATGAATTACTCATCTAGATAATATGGGTCAAGGAACGAATTTGACTATGATACCAATTCAAAAATCTGGTGTTGCATTGGATACCACTTAACAATTCACGAATTACCAATTTAACGACTTTTAAGTTACCGAATGATTGTTACTTATCCGTTTTTAGTTTTGACCATATGTACAGAATTAATCAATCAAAAGCAATAAGTCACTTTTAACTGTTTCTAGATGATTAAGCATAAAAGTCCAATTATCCTATGTTTGAATACCACAGTAATATGGAAAATAATAATAAATACTGATATGATGACGGACAAATTCCAACTGGGTAAAAACTCCAGGACCAAGTCAGTTACCTCCATTGTAGACAATATGGATTTACAATAAGATGCTGCCTAGTCAACTCCACTAGACTTCCCGATCTAATTCATGTAACCTCTAAGATCAGCTGAACCCACCAGCTCCCGATCTTTTGCAATTGTCTCTTCCAAGTAGAATTCCCAGAACATCTCGTTCTTGTGCTTTTTCGGCGCTTGTAGCCAACCTCTGCAATCTCTGACGTTCAACTGAGAAAGTACCTTCCTAGAACCAATAGGAAGTATGTGGTGTTTCGAATTCAATGGGTTTTATGTTTTTTCTCAAATATGTGGTTGTATGATCTCAAGA
>CAIGRP010031978.1:0-10083 GCA_903798385.1 Fraxinus cuspidata
AACCACACATTTTCAATAAAATAATATTTTCTATCATATCAATAACTTTTTCTTCTTTTTCAACCACACATTCTCCATCAATCTACTATTTCAGAATACATTCTTCCAAAATAATGTGAGTCAAACACACCATTAATAAACATTTTCATATAAGTCATTTCAGTCAAATACCTAACACACTACCCCTAAAAAATCTATGTGTAAGGAAAATAATTCAGCTAATAAGTTTTCAAGAAGTAAAATAGTGGGTACTAAAAAGTAAAAACCACGAAAATAGGAGAAAATTAAAATGGGTTATGCTACACGTACATAATCCATTGTACATAATGGTGGCCACATCCTCACATGGAAGGGGACCCACTTCGGATATATTATATTTTATCCGAAGTTGGTCCCCCTCCATGTGAGGGTGTGGACACCATTATGTACAATGGATTATATACGCGTAGCATAATTCAATTAAAATATCAATAATTAAATTATAATTTGAGATAAAATTATTTTTATCAATAAATCTTATTTGATCCATAATCGATGCATGCTAGAGCATATAATTTAATTATCAACAATGTATAAATTCTTCCACTCTTAAAGCGAACTGAAATAAAAAATACTAATTAGATACATAACTATACAATATCAAGAAATTACAGTTCACATATTCGCTTTGTTCGAATAAAATATGAAAAATTATATTTCAAAACAAAATCACGAACTCATGATGACAGAAAAGGAACATGCAGCCCAAACAATTATGAATTTTTCAAATTCAATTGCCATGCACTATAAAAAAAAATCACTTGAGTTTGTAACCAATGCAAGAAAGTAAAAAGCTCGAATTGCAGAGAATAAACATTCTGTTTCATCAACTTACACCACAACCTAGCAACCTTTGATTCATAAAAAATCCAAATTGTAAAGATCAACATGTACAAACCTCTGAAATGCAACAATATGATGTGAGACGAGATGGAAAAAGATAAAGAGCCAGTCTTGATGTCTTAGGGTTAAGAGTTTTAGACTAATTACTACACAAATTAGAATTCATAGGTTTTATAGGTTTCTATATAGCCTATAAATTGTAAATAACTAATCATAAAAATTCGGTTCCATTCGGGTACCCATGATTCTAGTTCAGGAACCAAGAACCTGGCCGGACCAGTCGGTTCTCAATTTTGGTTCCTAATTTGTTTTCTTGAGAACCGGATTTGGTTCTGGGTGAAATGTCCAGGCCTTCCATTATACGAACTAGCATGCTCAAAATCCCTATGTTAAAAAGTAGATTCAGTTTACTTCCCAAGCATCTGCAATTTTGTCATGTAGTAGCAACATACTTCTGTTTGTATATTCCTCTCATACTGGCTCCATTCCAGGTCGAGGTTGACGAGGATCCGGCTGACGCTAAGAAGGATGATCAAGATGAGAAAACTGAGGTAGAATACTGCAAGCTTACTGACTTTTTATAATATGGAAGAATTATGTAATCACTTAAAAGTCACGTGTTGACTATTTTTTGATGCTTGTTATAGCAGAAGAAGAAGAAGACAAAAACTGTAGTTGAGAAATATTGGGATTGGGAGCTTACGAATGAGACTCAGCCAATATGGGTGAGCTATTGAAATTCTATTTCTACTTTACTCATTTAAGTGCTATTTTTAAGTATAACTAAATTGTAATCTTTCTGTTTAACACAGCTTCGTAACCCCAAGGATGTCACTACGGAGGAGTACAATGAGTTTTACAAGAAAACCTTTAATGAATACTTGGAACCTCTTGCTTCTTCACATTTTACAACTGAGGTAATAATGATTTGGAACTTAACTGAAAATTTAAGTAGAGTCTACTCTGTATCTTGATGTGCTTCAGTTTGATAAATATCTAATTTCCCAATTTACAGCATATTTCGAAGTAGTTAGTTGTGTAGAGTTGGTAACGTACTTCGGAGGCCTGATGATAAATAATCTTTCCGGCATTTGAAATAATTCAAGAAGGATTAAGCTCTTAAAATATATTTACTTGCTTGCTTTGTGGTTGGTTCTCAAGTTTCTAAATCTCGGGTGTCATTTACTCTGGCAGGGTGAAGTGGAGTTTAGGTCCGTCCTTTACGTACCATCCATTGCACCGACTGGGAAGGATGATATTGTCAATCCTAAGACAAAGAACATTCGGCTGTATGTCAAACGGGTTTTTATTTCAGATGATTTCGATGGTGAATTGGTGAGACAAATCTAAGTGTTCCCAATTATGATGTTCATCCTCAAAACTATTGATAACAGATTGCCATTTTCTTGTGTATGGATTAGTTCCCTCGATATTTAAGCTTTATCAAAGGTGTTGTCGACTCAAACGATCTTCCGTTGAATGTCTCGCGAGAAATTCTTCAAGAAAGTCGCATTGTAAGAATAGGAGCTAAATTGTTTTTTGCTTTTGGGTACTGTACTAATTCCCTTTTCCTAGTCATTGTTCCGATTATTCTTTGCTTGTCATTTAAGGTGCGCATTATGAGGAAGCGTTTGGTTCGCAAGGCATTTGATATGATTCTGGGCATAACTATGAGTGAGAATAGAGATGTAAGTATCTACTATCTTACGTTGTTTCTCTTATCATTTTTCCCAGTCCAGAAAACGTCACCTGACCTTTTTAATGGGTTAGTTTCTTCTTTTTCTACTTGCCTTCTTAGTTGACATGGTGCTTCTTGTACAGGATTATGCAAGGTTTTGGGAGAATTTTGGTAAACACCTAAAGTTGGGCTGCATTGAAGATCGTGAGAACCACAAGCGCATTGCTCCCCTGCTACGATTTTTCTCTTCTCAAAGTGAGGAAGATACGATTAGTTTGGATGAGTATGTTGAGAACATGAAACCTGATCAGAAAGAAATTTATTACATTGCTGCTGATAGTATAACAAGTGCGAAGAATACACCATTCCTGGAGAAACTTGTCGAAAAGGATATTGAAGTATGCATTCTTTGCTGACTACTTTTTCTCTCTCGTCTATTTTATTTTTTATTTTTTCATGATTTATAATCAAATTATTTTCTTTCATGCAGGTACTATTTCTAGTGGATCCTATTGACGAGGTTGCCATCCAAAACCTTAAATCGTACAAGGAGAAAAACTTTGTTGACATTAGCAAAGAAGATCTAGATCTTGGTTAGTTTATTGGGACCTTCTCATTTTATTTGTTAATTACTACCCATAGTCTCATTCAGACATTTTTAACCTTTTTACTGTTGACCATGTTAATATTAACTTCCCAATTTAAGCTGCTGCCGCAATTCTTTCCCAAATTATTCTTGCATTTATTAACAGCTAAAGGTTTTGGCAACACATGGCCTTATCATCTAACATCATATATATGAATGAAAAAATTTGAAAAGCAAACCGAACTCACATCATGTCTTTAGTTCCTGCCCCGGTACTGGTTATAACTAATGCTGCAGCAACTAAGGATTACTTTCGTAGGATTGGGACCTTTTATTTGTTCAAGTTATTTGGAAATAGCATGATAGTGAACGTTTCTTGTTACTTCACGTAATTATTGCCTGCTCTGTGATCCATAGTAATCCGATTCAGTTTGGTGGCTTGATTATTCGTGTTTGAAAGTCCTTTATTGGAAATGATAGCTGTCTAATCAGCAGTCAAATCATTTGATACAGTGCAACTAAATCATGCGATTCTTGAATTGAATTGTATAGCAGGATATGGTCACAAGTTTCGACAGAATTACTGAAAAATAATCTATCAAGAAAATTCATATCCAGACAAAATGCTATTATGGCAAGATCATTGGAGTCAACCGTAAGATGCATCTTCACAGGTGGAGACGTTACTCCAAACCAATGTCAAAAATTCAATGGAGCAGGAGTTTTTAAGAGATTATATATAAGATATACACGCACACGAAATAAAGTAAATTATGATCATATGGTCTTTAGAAAATGAAAAGACTACTGTGCAACTGTAGAAATGTGATAACTGCCATGAAATGTTCTTTGAAAATTGATTGAAGCCATTGTTCTGGTGTCCGGATGGTTTGTTGGAATTGTTCTCTTTCTTCAATATGTGCTATTGCAGGACATTGATCTCTGGTATTCCTGACACCCTATTGATATTAATTTTGTAGGCGATAAAAATGAAGAAAGGGAAAAGGAGATAAAGCAGGAGTTTGGTCAAACCTGTGAGTGGATTAAGAAACGCTTGGGCGACAAAGTTGCCAGTGTTCAAATCTCAAATCGTTTGAGCACATCGCCTTGTGTACTTGCTTCTGGGAAGTTTGGTTGGTCTGCTAACATGGAGAGGTAAAGCTTTTCATTCTTGCAGATTCAGAAGATTGATTTTTCGTCTTTTTAATCTCAATATTATCTGAACTTCTTGCAGGCTGATGAAGTCACAGACCGTTGGTGATACCTCGAGCCTCGAATTTATGAGAAGCAGGAGAGTTTTTGAGATCAATCCAGATCATCCAATCATCCAAACCTTAAATGTACGGTCACTTAAATATAGCTATAATACCTTCTATATCATATTTTTCTTAACCCAATTTTCTATTTATGTATCTTGCAGGCTGCATGCAAGAGTAGTCCTAATGATGAGGAAGCCTTGAGGGCTGTTGATCTTTTGTATGATGCAGCATTAGTTTCTAGCGGTTTCACTGTGAGTATCAATTGCACCCTTGTCTATGTTCTGTGCTTATATAGTTTGTACTCTATTTTAAAATCTAAGGACAATAACACTGGCTGCAAGACCTGAGCTGAGGCGAATTGTTGTTTGGCTCCTTAATTAGTGACCCACTGATTTAATTTTGCATAATTAAGGGTTCTAAAATAGATGCTTATGTATATTAAATGTCCATTATTTGGATGCAGCCTGAGAGTCCGGCTCAGCTTGGAGGGAAGATCTATGAAATGATGGGCATGGCTCTTTCAGGCAGATGGGGAACATCTGCACAAGTAAACCCCCCTTCGCATGTCCCAGAAACCTTTAAAGCTGAAGTAGTCGAGCCTGCTGAAGCGGGTAGTCAGAAATTATAAAAGTGAGGATGCATCCAATATTCATGGCTTTGTATAAATCCTACATGTGTGGTTTATGAGATTTAGTTGGAACAACCAATTGAATGTAATCGGGGAACCTTGCATGACGTATTTCTCGTGCTATGCGAATAATTTATTATTACCAGAGCAATTTTTCTGTTTAAGTAATTTCTGTCTTTGCCTTTAGGGTCTTGTCATCTATGTGCTTGCTTCTTCAGCATCTATAAAGTTTTTTCGTATGTTTTCTAATCTTAACTCCTGTTAATTTATTTCTTGTATTTTCTTTTTTATCATGAAGCTTGAAAGGGACATTTGATTCTAACATCGATGAGTATCCTTCATCGTCAAATTTGTTGCATGCCACTCACATTGGCTACCCAGTCGGCTTGCAAATGCTACTGTTCTTGCCAAGAAAATTGAAAAAAGCTAGAGAGTGGTTTTGTACGAACTTTGGGGTTGAAAGATTTTAACTCGGATTGGATTTCAATGGAGTCTGAAAATCTTGTGTCAATTATGATTGTTTACATTGATATAAAAAAGGAAACTTTGCAGTGGAGATCTTCTCTTTGTTGAATTCCGTTGTACCTCTTTTTCCATGGTGTTCAAACCATCTTCACTTTGTCGAATTTCAGATATTAATGACAGATATTGTAAGATTGATACACCCTTTTCCGATTCCTTGCCAGAATTTAGAGCCGTAACCATATACAATCCTTTTACAAGGGACTACCAAAGTCCACTTGAATTCCAAGATTGTTTCTGACAACAGTTCTTGTTGGTAGCCTTCCCGGAGAATACGTGCTGAACACTAAAATTTGCAAGAAGGAAATGCAAAGCCAAGTTTTGCAGGATCAGTGAAGCTCAGTCTATTGGGATTTTGAGGGTCTGCCTGACTCTTTATTTCCCCAATTGCATCAATCTGTTAGTACTTTATAGCGTGTACTCTCAATGAAGACGTCGTCGTTCTCGTACCCTTCGATAAACTTGTTCGGCATCATCCATTTTATTTTCTTATTCATAAATTTGAATTGGTGTTGTGCTAATTGCACATATATGTTGTTATATTTAACAAAACACAGTTGAAATATGTTGTCTAATTCCAATATTCTCCCGTATGTATGATAATATGATTGCAGAATGTTCATGTTATCGCCAATTATAGATTCTAGATTTTCAAGTTATTATTCCCAATTGTGTCCAAAAAGGGAATAAATTTCCTTTTAAGCAAACTTTTTAGTTTTTAAGCATAGGCAAACTGACCGATATCGACATAAAAATAAATATAGAGATTGATTTTAGTTAGAATTTTAAAATAGAGTTTGATTTAAAATATATTTAGTCAGACTAAGCCCATGTTTGGTCCGGATTAAAATCAGATTTTAATCCAAGTCAAAGTCAAACAATCAGTATTAATCACATGGGTCCCACAATTTTTTAACCAAATATTTCAAAAACTTCTATCATAATCTACTAAAATTCTAATTTTAATCTCCACCAAACACTCTCTAAATTAGATTGATTTCGATGTTATGATATAATTGTAGTTTATTAGAAATTTGTTTCCTTCTTGACATCTTTGTAGGTTATTTTCATTGTAATCCACACTTGATTATATGACTTGCCCTTTCTCTCTCTCTCTTTTTATTTTAATCTTCGATTATTCTTTAATAAATTACAGTCTCCAATTAGAAAATAATAAACTAGGAAGGAAGAGGGAATCTTTAAGACTCCTTAACTCAAAAGAAGACGTTTTCACAGGAAACAACAAAGAGAAACCTTTCTTTATCTCTTGTAATTATATTCTACAAAGACAAACAATCAGCTGCTAAAAGTTTTTAAGCAAAGCCAAATACTATTGTAGTCGTCGACAGATATAGCTTATCTGCCAAAGTTCCTTGTTCATTTTTTTTTTTTTTCCTTTTTTTTCATCTGTATGCCGTGATTTTTGATACGAGTCATGGATTTCCAGATAGCGATCAAGAAAAGGAAGTGCCACAAGGAGGAGGAAGAAGAAGAAGATCAGCCCTTGAATCGCTTATGCTGTTTGCCGCATGATATCGCCCTAGACATACTCTCTAGGCTGCCCATCAAATCTGTTATCCAATTCAGGTTTGCTTGTCGATCCTGGCATTTCTTGTCTCGTGATCTACAACTTGTTAATATGCACATGTCCCGGACACTGATTAGCCAAAGGTTATGCCTTATTTTCCATTCTGATTATCCTATTCGAAACCAGCTTCACTTTGTTGAATTTTCTGATGTTGATGACAATGAAATAGTGAGAAAAATTGATACTCCCTTTGCCGTTTCCATGCCGGAATTTAGTGTGATTGGCTCATGCAACGGCCTGTTATGCCTAATTGATTCATTATTTGCTGACTCCATATACATATACAATCCTTTTACGAGGGACTATAAAGTGCTACCGAAGTCCGTTGAATTCGAAAATCAGATTGTCATATTTGGATTTGGATTCCATCCAATTACTAAACAGTACAAGGTGATCAAGATAGTTTACTATCCGAATGTGTATAATCTTGAAATTCCTAGGCATGTCCGGAGATTTACACACATGAGTTCGCGGAGATCAGATGTTCAGATTTACAATCTGGGTACCAATAAATGGAGAAGCATAGGGCAAGCACCTTACAAACTAGAGAAAAGGTCTTCACTAGGAGTTTTGGTGAGTGGCAGACTTCACTGGATGACTCACTGGGGAAAGTACAATGGGCGACGAAACAGGATCATTGTGTCTTTTGACCTCTCCGATGATTCATTTCAAGAGATTCCAGGGCCTGACACTGGTAACTTAAGAAGTTTAATAAATTGCCATGTTGCTGTTTTAGGGAGTTGCCTGTCTGCTGTAGTGCCTTCGTATGGGGGTAACGGAGGTCACGATATTTGGGTGATGAAAGAATATGGAGTGCAAGAGTCTTGGGTGAAGGAGTTCACTCTTGGAGTTTACACCCCAAGGTTTATTCGTCCTGAATTGCAGAAATCTTATCAGATTTGGAGGAAATTTCTGGGTGGGAGATTAGTTCGTATTATATGCCTTTTGAAGAGTGGAGACATATTGGTGGAGTACAGAGGAGGAACTTTGGTTTCTTATAATCCAGACAGTGGAATGTTTAAGAATATCGCGTTTCAGGGGATGCCGAAAATGTTTCAAACGACAGTTCATGTTGGTAGTCTTTATCCAGTTGTTACAGAACTCTAAACATTTTGTTGGTATCTGTAAATTATAAGGTGTTAATTCCTTGCTGAAACAATATTGTTTATGGTATGGTAGTCTGCTCCACTTACACTTGGACTGTTGAGGTTTTGAAAAATTATTGTACATAACATATCCTCTCTCTGAGTTTGAAAGCATGCATTCTGGCAACTGATTTAACTGGATCATCCTACAGCAGGCATGGATACTTGTCCAAGGTATTTTCCAATCTGTGAATTTGCAAGAAACAAAATATAAGGCCAAGTTCTGCAGGATCATTAAAGCTATGAGGTTAATCCTTTCGACCTCTGGTCTGCCTCTTCCGAATCTTTTATCTACAGGCTTGCTTGTGTCAATTGATTAGTACTTTTCAGCTCATACTCTCTATTTGTATTTGTAGGGATGTAATATCTGGAACTTAGTTATTCTTAATTTATTCAACAAAAAAGATTATTTTTAAAATTAACGTGACTTATAAAGCTTTAGCAAAGATGCTCTTAGTTAACAAGGAAGAAAGAAAGCAGACTCAAAAGAGTTTTGACAAGAGAAAACCACCCTTTTAAAAATATTCCTTAAAGACTGGCAGACACAAACAAGCAGATGCTAAAATGGTTTTAAGCCTAGTCAAATACTCATGTAGTAATCTACTGCCGTAGCTTATCTGGTACTACTTCATCTATATTATAATATTTTGATTTCTGATAGCAATCTGAGCCACGGATTTTCAAATAGAATTCAAGAAAAAGTAGTGTCATAAGAAAGATCACCTAGGCCGTTTACCTCATGAAATAGCCCTCGACATACTCTGTAGGCTGCCCATCAAATCTGTTATCCAATACAGGTTTGCTCGTTGATCCTGGAACCTTTTGTCTCATGTTCCACATCTGGTTCATATGCGCATGTCCCGGGCACTGATTAATCTAAGGATATGCCTCTTTTTCCACTGTGATTTTCCAAGCTACACTTCGTTGAATTTTCTGATGTTGATGATACTGAAATGGTGAGAAAAATTTATACACCCTTTGCCAGTTCCATGCCCGAATTTTGTGTGATTGGCTCATGCAACAGCCTGTTATGCCTAACTGGTTCATTATTAACTGGCTCCATGTACATATTCAATTCTTTTATAGGGTTGGAAAGTGTTCCCCAAGTCCATAGAGTTCAAGTATCAGATTCTCATATTTGGATTCGAATTCCATCCAATTACTAAAGAGTACGAGGATTTACTATCTTGAAATTCCTGGGCACTTCTACACATTAACATACATGAGTTCACGGAGATCAGATGTTCAGATATACAATCGGGGTACGAAGAAGCACCTTAGAGACTACGTAAAAGGTCTTCCCTGGGGGTTATGGTGAGAGTGGGAGACTTCACTGGATGAGTCAAAAGGGTAAAGTATAATGAGCATCGTGCCAGGATTCTTTTGACCGTTTCAGGAGATTCCAAGTCCTGACACTGGTACCTTAAGAAGTTGGTTGGATTGTCATGTTGCTGTTTTAGGGAGCTGCTTGTCTGCTGTCGTGACAGAGCTATGTATATTTGGCTGATGAAAGAATATGGAGTGCACGGTCTTGGAATTTGGAACGTTGGAATTAATTGATTTAATTGGGTGAGAAATCATTAAATGTGTTATTTAATGATATAAGTCATTGCAATTAATTTGGGTGAATTGGAAAAGTCTCAAATATAGGCCTATAAGTTGATTAGCCCATTTTTAAGTGTCTTATATATGGTAAGGAATCTCACATCGAAAGTTTACAAGAAAAGAGACTTGTTTATATAGTGGGATTTATGAATAAGTTATAATTTAATAAGTGACCTACACATTGCAAACT
>CAIGRP010031980.1:0-17956 GCA_903798385.1 Fraxinus cuspidata
ATAGTCTTACCTAAATTCACCTTCCTGCGACCTACCAAGTGAAGTCCAAAAATCAGACAAATCAATGTAGGCCAACCTACTTGGGTTACGGATTTTGTTGTTTTATTAAATTTAAATAATGGAACATTTGACCTGTAAATTTTTTTCTTTTATTCCCCTCGAAATTTAAATATTTTCATAGCACTGCAGTTTGCAAACTTCGACCATTTTTGACTGAACAATCGCTTTCCTAGTAAATACAGTCCACTCACACTATTCGATGTCGAGTTTGTTCAGACTCGAGAAGCTTCCTCCATAGTAAAGAAAGTTGTAATAATCGAGAGAAATCGTCAAGATCAAATTAATCCCAATTCACTCGAGGGCAATGGTACGTCAAAGTAGAATCTTCCGACGACTTTACTCCCATCATCAATGAAGATTCATAAAGATTTGTACATTTGAAATGTTATTGACTATTAATTGTTGGCCTTAATAGGTTTACCCAGTGTGCACTCACGAGTAGCGGGTGCAGGTTCCTACGTCAAAAATAAAAAAAAAAATAAAATGAAAATTGATTCTAACTCCTTTTTTTCCTTCCAAGATTGGAAAATAAGGTCTTATATACGCTTGATATTGCAATTTCTTTGACTCTTTTATATTCTTCCAACTTCTCCGGGAATCTGTACTGAATTCTCCATTTTGTTCCGAGCACAATGCTTCCAAAAATGTATCTTCAATGCATTTTCTGATTTGTAATAATTTTGCAAACTCAAAAATCGACAATCTCGACTTGTATCTCCTAATTGATAAGGAGATTTGATGGATTTTATGTCACGATGAACAATCCCTTTACTACAATATTTGCAATAATAGTTTCGGAGAATGAATTAATATTCTTGGCAAGAACATCCAAGGAACCGCCTTCCGCGTAATCCATGAGGTTCGAATGTCACCAAAAGATTTATCGACTACTTCATGACATATATTGCACAATATTTGGAAAATTCGTACAACGTAGGATTTCAATTTCTTGGCAGACTTGATTAGTAGCACCACCACCACGGATAACTTTTAAAGCATATATGTTAGACAAAATATAATAGCAAAATTATATAATATCCGTTATACTAGAAAAGAACAAACTATTAGCGAATTGCACCAAGAAAATAGTAAATAAATTGATCGCCAAAAGAGAACAAATCTGCAAACCGAGGCATGTGTAAATGCAGTGTCTTTAAAACGGATTCGCTTCTTCACTGTAAGTGCTTGAAATTTTTGTGAGCGTATGTCTCTTAGGATACAATGGAAAAACCTGTAGAAATTTAGCACAGTATTTCAACACCAACGAACTGATTCTATGTCTGAATAAACCACTAAGACCTTGAACGGAAACTCGAAATATCGAAGGACATAACCAGGAAAACAGAAACTGGAAGCTATGTATACCGAGAATCTGGGAGAATTTTGTGTCTAGAGGGAAGGAATATGGACTGTATAAATAAGTTGTAATGGAGGCATAAAAGCTGGGAGATGCAGGTGTTATAACATTCAACACCAATATTAATATGACTGTATAATTCTCAATTATACAGGTAATAAACATAGTTGTTTAGGAGTTGAAAGGTCTGTTGGAGAAACCAAAACAGGGACACTCCTAAGGGTTAATATTTTGTTTATTCGGTCTAACATTTGTGTGCGTAGGTCGTACCCACACACAAATTCAAGGTTCAACATGCATTTCGATCCGTGACTTGCCTCTCTGCTCGCTCACGCAGAGTGTGCCTCTTTGTTACACATGATTACACCATATATAAGGTGATAATTTGCTTTTATCATCCTTGTACGTGGGACAAACTACATATAATTTTCCCTCCAACACCTAGTTTCATATATATGAAACATTTAAACTTCCTAGTTTAATGCGTACGAAACTTGCTTGTTTAAACTCCTTCCAAATGGTCATGTTTCATACGTAGGAAACATTTAAATTTTCCAGTTTCACAAGTATGAAACTTGCCTTTTTAGGCTCCTTTCAAATGGTATATTTTGAATTCAATTTCTCATTCATTCGATTGTCATTTTTGGCAAGTAAATATATGATTTCTATGTTCTCACGGAGGAGAACAAGAATCAACTTCAATCTTACAAAATGAACGAACGGGTCCCACTCGAAAATTTGCCAAAACAGCCCAACAAACCATTTTTTCCCACAATATATAGACTTTAGAACTCTTCTTGTAACGAACCTGATGGACAGTCTCGCCATTTCCAGAGCCAAGGCCTTGTAGTATCTCAAGATCAGAGACGTATTCAACATCTTGCGTAGGTAGATACTTAGAAATATAATAATGTAGAAAGAAGAAAAAATAATTGTATTGAAGGCTGACAATTTAGAGAATACAGTTCAATAAATCATCTTCTGTATATGTAGAATGAAAATAAAAGTCATGAGCAGTAAATCATACTGAGTGGTAAAAGGAAATTAACCGCATGAAGAAAGTTACCATAATTGAATTGGGGAATTTAATGACTGATTGGAA
The DNA here is from genome assembly GCA_903798385.1 of Fraxinus cuspidata. Classification (NCBI taxonomy): domain Eukaryota; kingdom Viridiplantae; phylum Streptophyta; class Magnoliopsida; order Lamiales; family Oleaceae; genus Fraxinus; species Fraxinus cuspidata. The sequence continues at coordinate 2,520 of CAIGRP010031980.1, forward strand.
ATTTCCATACAAGAACAATAAGTTCAGGGAAACAAAGATTTTACCGTCCCTTAAAGTACTATATATTTTACTGAATTCAAATCATGTTATCCTTTTGTCAAAATTTTGTTCTATCATATACATCACGGTTTTGCTTTAAAGATTAGAGAGATTTAACCATCGTGGCTAAAAGATAGGATAATGCTATTTGTACATTGTTGTTGACATTATATGATGTGCAAAAAATCTGACAATTATTTTAAATAATTATTATTCTAATAAATGGCCAAATCGTCTGCCACATCACACTGTGTGAATAAAAATGTCAACAAAAGTATAAATATAGCATGATTGTAAAAGATAACATGATAATTGGATCACCCATTATTTTACCTAACACGTGCTCCTTTGCTCGCTCAACAATTAAGAGGACCTTAACTACTCTTTGAGTTCCATAAAATGTGTGGTTAAAATTAATTGTTGACTTTAAATTGAAAGTTTAATTGAATTTTAATCCAAACCAAACAGGGTCTTAACGTGCATATTATTCAATAAAACAAACCAACTTAATGATCACATCAACAATTAAGAGGACCTTAACTACTGGATTTAATTTTTCTTAACATAGTGACATAGAATGAGCTTTTGTTTGGTAGCAATTTCTCAAACTTATTTTCAACTACAATTTTGATCAATTTTTCAACACACGTTTTTTCAAGTTTTACCAAAATTTACTGAAAATCTACTTTTTACCAAAACGAAACTGGGACTAAGTTTTATCAACACAGATTTTTCATTACAAGGCCCACTTGTAATTTTTGCAAAATAAAAGCCAACAATATTCATAATGGGCTTTCTATTTCAGCCCATTATGCAAGACGCTGGAAGCCCATTAGTATCTCAGTAAATAATAATAATAAAAAATTTACTCATTTCTCACCTCTTCAGCGTGTGACCCAAAAGTCAGTCTAGGGTTGTTACACCGGATCAGGTACGGCTTTCTCTCTCAATTTCACCCGTCAATTTGATCTTATATTACTCGATTTTTCCTTTTATCGTCTCCAAAGATTTGCCTGTAGGTCTAGGTTTTCACATGCCTTCAGATTTTCCAATATTTTGTGCTTTTGCATTAATTTATTCCAGTTCTTGAGAATTTCAGCTCAATTGAGTATCAAAAGAGGGTTAATACCATAATTTTATATCAGAACATCCCGTCAAGTGCATAAACTTGCTTTTAATTTTCGTTCATTTTCCACTTTTAGCTTAATTCATAAATATGGAGTATTGTTTCTCTGATGCGCGGTTAATAATAAGGGGAAGCTGATGGATTTATGCACTTTGGGTTTGATTTCCGTTGATTTTAGTGGAATAGTTTTATACTAAATTGCAACGTTTATTAAGTCATCAATTTTAGAGCTTAATTTGCATAATTGTTTGTTCACAAGCTGGGGCTTTGGAAAATTCGTTTTACCCCTTTGTTCGCATAGGTATTCATGTATTTAAATGCATTGCACACATGCTTTGATTTCTCGTCGATGCATGCATTTGGCAGGTGTTAGATGAATGGACTTTTTTCTTGTCTGTTTCAGAGAATAATAAGTGAAAATGCCGCGTCATGACGACCGCTATGGTAACACAACACGTCTCTATGTTGGCCATTTATCTTCAAGGACCCGATCTCGTGATCTAGAGGACGTCTTTCGCAGATATGGGAGGTAATTAAGTAACTTATTTGATAATTTTTGTTTGTGCTGAACGAGGTTGCAACTGTGCTTTACTGCAAGTACTCTGTGTTGTATATGTGAGTTCTTGGTTTTTGATTTAGATGCAACTCTTTGCTATCTTTAGCCCTTGTCTAGTTGGCTGTGGTCTCTGTCCTTGGATGAGCCTAAATCAAGGTGGTGTTGGGAATAAGTTCCATTATAACAACCTTTATTCTGACATTAATAATTTTAACTTCCATTTTCAAAATCAAAGAAAAATGTCCTCGTGTCTAAATGATTTTAACCTGATCTTTCTGAAGGTCTCTGGGATTTTTAGCCAACCTGGAGGTCTGGTGAAAGGTGTTCTTGGTGGTTGATATTCTTACAGAGTGTCTAGGCGACTTTGCCAATTCTTTTGATAGTGTTATTGTGTTTTTGATGGAAATGCCCAACAACCAAAAAATGGTGTTTAGTTCATCTTTGAGATGACGACCTTATTCTTTCTGGCATCCGTTTACGCAGAGTACGTGATGTAGATATGAAGCGTGACTATGCATTTGTGGTACACATTTCTGCTCTTTATTTGTTTACATTACATTGCAACAATTCAATCTCATGTTTGTTTTATGTATTTGTCGAAGCAATCTTCTCTTCCTCTTTTGGTCTTATCCTGATCATAGGAATTTAGTGATCCTCGAGATGCTGATGATGCACGGTATGGCTTAAATGGACGGGAAGTTGATGGGAGTCGCATTATAGTTGAACATGCAAAGGGTGTAAGTTTCAGGGTTTATGCCTTCTTTCACTTGATCATGGACATAGTTTCATATATGAATTTTATCATTTATACGTATTTGTGTGTTCGATGTCGAATGACGTGCCTACTTCATAGTATACTTGATTTATAAAAAACATGAGAAGTTTATACTAGAAGTCTAGTTTTATTCAAGGGTTATTGGCAAGCCATACAACATTATACACATGTGGCACTGTTATTATTTAGTTTTAATATGCTGCTGTGTTTCTTGTGCAATATTCATTTGGACATGGTTGTGGAAATTTCATCTTGATAAAAAAAAAGTTTTGTTTTCCCGTGTTTTGAGGGGATGAAATCTGCGTGGTGCATGCACTGAATGGGGTTTTGACTTGTAATTTAGGTTCCACGTGGTACAGGCGGCTCGCGTGAATATCTTGGCAGAGGCCCTACACCAGGAACAGGACGCTGCTTCAACTGTGGAAATGAAGGACACTGGGCTCGAGACTGCAAAGCGGGAGACTGGAAGAACAAGTGTTATCGCTGTGGAGATCGGGATCATATAGAAAAAAACTGTCAAAATAGTCCCAAGAAAATTGGGTACGGTCTAGATGACTTTGTGGTCTTCTTTAGTAGCTTCGTTGCAAGATATTCAATATTCTTTATGTAACAAAAAGTTTTGTGGCACAGACGTAGACGGAGTTACTCCCGCTCACCTTCTCCTCATCATGGCAGAATCCGACGCCGTAGCTATAGCCGGAGTCCTAGCCATAGGTTCACACCTTCCTCCATTCCCCCTTTCTTTAATATTTTTTATATTTATCTCATAGCTGGAACAATATTATACTCTTATATTTCCCTCCCTTTTCAAATTTCCTAGCCAAGTGGGCTTGGTTTTGATGAATTTGTTAAAATATGTCTAGTCCGTCATATATTATGCTAACCCTGAATAATGGGGGCAAGAGACATAGGATCAGCATGTGAGCTTTTTCTTTGCAGCCGATCCAGGTCACCTCTGAAGAGGGAGCGTAACATCGAGCATGGCGAGAGATCAAGGAGTGCCTCACCACTCCCATCCAAGGGAAAGAAGCACAGCCCAACACCTGTGAGAAATTCGAGGGAGAGGGTTTCACCATCCCTGAGTGACTATAGGGAAGCCAACGAGTTAGAGTATGACTCGAGTCCAAATGAAAGGATCGGGAGCCCAAAGGATGATTTAGAACAGGATCAAAGACCCAATGAGAGAAGTCCTGTTGAAGAAAATGGTCGCAGCCACAGCATTAGCCCTAGGGACAATGGGAGTCCCATTGATGATGGTTCTCCAAGGGGCAGTGATTAGCTTAAGATTTGTCCAAGTACGTCTGAATTTTGTAATCTATGTCATTCTGAATTAATACGATTTGCAGAACTGTCTTTGACAGTGTTGTGAGACCAATGAATCTTTATCTTTGGACTTCTGAATTGAAATACTATTTTGTTTTCCTATGTTTGTGAATTCCAGTGAATTCTGGGAATGCATTGCTTGTGCAGTTTTTCTAAATTGCTTCAGGCGAATTCATTCGTTTGCTATTTTCTACTAAAGGGAGTTTGTATCTGACTACAGGTTGAAGGCAATAAGTGTTGGTTATGAGGGAAAACAGAGTGCTAGTTTATCTGGATCCAACTTGTCCTCTCTTCCAATGGTGAATTCATAAGATTTTGAGTTGAAATGCTCTTGGAAATCGGAATATTTCCTATACTGGATTCAATTGCAATGGTTAGATGCAGAATTGTTGTTATCGGTAGATTGAACGCTTGCACGTAATAGCAAAACCACCATGAATAATAACCCAAAGGCCAGATGTGGACAGATCTAACAGTGTTGGGGGAGAGAGTAACAATGAAGTTACTATGAAGTTATTGCAAATATAGCCTTGCTAGCTCGATCGCATCAGGTCTGGTTAAGGAGCTGAGACAACAGCCTATGGAGGTCAAAGAAGGCAAGTGTAACCCCAGGGAATCCTTGTTAGTTGTGTGCAGAATCAAATGCTTCAGCACAGTACGACACTTCAGAAGGTCTTTACATGACGAGTTTATCTAGCCCTTCAATCGAGCAGTCAATCAGCTTCAAATTTTAAGGGTTTATGTGTCTGTCAAACTCTAGCTGAGATACATGTCTAATTGAGAACACGTCCTCTTTGCCCTCTCGATGTAAATTCCCAAGCTCACTATCAAGATTCTGTAAAAACTGGTGAAACTATATAATTGACAGTGCTTTTAATCTATTTGTACAACTCTTGTTAACAATCATTGTTTACAACTTTGATGTTGTCAAAATTTGTGCTGTTGATTTAAAAATGGATGAATGTGATGCTGTCAAGCGTGAAATTGTTGATCAATGTTGTACAAGTAGCATGATTGATTTTTATCATGAAACCGCAAATGCGTTTCTCATGTCAACGGTTTGGAAGAAACTCGTGTGGTAAAACTTGGCCTTATATACCAATATAGACTTAAAATAGGAAACCAACAAAGGGTGCAAAAAGAAAGACGAGCAACATAATTAACAGAGCAGATGTAAGCGACGATGAACACTTTGAACTCCCATCTGGCTATGCTGGCTTTATGGTCCAAAAGTACTAATTACCTATTTGATTTTGTTTTAAAAAATTGATAAAATTTTAAATTAAAATCAACTATTAATTTTAATATCCTATGTATGAAATCGATAGTTTTTATCTACTTTTCAATCACAGATTTAATTAATTTTTATCAAATTTATTAAATAATTGATTTTTATCCATTCTCCAAAAATACTTCTTTTTTCTTTGTTATTTTCAACCACATTCTTTTATAAAATAATATTACACATAAAATTCCTTTTTTTTTTTAACCACATTCGACAAAATATTACTATTCAAAAATATATTTTCTCCCAAAATGCGTTTTTAATGGAGCCAAGGGCAAAACATGGGCTAAATGTGTCCCAAATAAATAATTTATTTATTACTTTTTAGGTTTTAACGCATAATACTACGCAAAAATGGAAATTATATGACCGGCAAATAAACCTTCAATTCGATTAAAAGAAAGGAGCTTGCATTGCCATTTGGATGTACAATTTTCTACAACAAATTAAACCGGTCTTTTTCTAATACTGCATTTTATTAATTGCTAAATCAATAATAAAATCTAAAACAACTAAATCTCAACAACTACCAACATGAAAGTTTTATAGGTTCTCATCTATTCTAACATGTTCAACTGAATTTGCAGGACTCGCATAAGCCTCTTTAGTTGACACTGTTAAGGTTTATTAACATTCAAAATAAACCAGTTTTGATATTAGACCGAAACGGAGACAAAGTTAAGCTTCAGCAACCTGATCACTAATCTTGTCCCCAAATCCAACTTCAAATAGACCCCAAACGAACTTGCCAAAATTTCTTTGTTTCAGCTGTTCGGATTCACATCTTACTCTGCAATGATAATTTCTTCCAGGTTTTTAACATGCTGAGGATGTTCGCTACTCACAGTTGCACGAATGACCATAACACTTATAACTTCTACTTCTTCCTTAATTTTCGATACACAACAAGGCTGCATGAATGAGACAAACTTCTATTTCTTCCTTAATTATGTCCAGTACTATTCAATCAACCATACCAAACATATAATCAACAGGACAGCGTATGGTTTCTAAGCCATTTCAATCCTATTTGAAACGGGCCTATGAAAAATTGATCGTGTTTCAGTTCCAACAACAAAGAACAAAGAAACAACAATTGAAGAAGATAAAACATCCTTAAAATACTACAAATGAAGCCATCCAGAACATCCACCAGGCCTTCTATTATATCACTAGGAAATACAAAGGTCAGACATAGAAGGACAGGCTTTTACCTCTTTAACTTTGAGAGGATTCAGATGCTGCCAACCGTGAGCTTCAGCCGACCTTAATCTTTCATCACCATTATTCCTCAATATCCTCGCTCAACTGTCTTGCATTATCTTAATTTCTGGCTATAGCCTGTTTTTTATGTTTCTTGCTTTTTGCTTTCTTAGCCTTCATTCTACGTTTTTTCTCATTGGCATCAACCCATGCATAGTCAGATGGTATGTGGAAAGGGTCGATCTCATCTTGAAAGCTGCGACTTTCACTATCACTTGATTGAGCTCCGCCATTTCCTCTCATCCATGAAATCCATGATGTAGAACCCTCCGACTCCTTCGACTTTGCATCTTGGAAATGCACAGGACTTGAGAGAGGGGTTGAGAACTCCTCTGTTGGCTGAAGCTCCTCAAACTTTGTAAATGTTACCAGAACCCGTATAGTTGGGACAATTGGGGAGGCAATCTGTGTAGTACCCCATTCATGTGTCAGTTTAGCACCAAAACAATGAGAATTGAGCAGGCAAAGTAAATACTTCACATGCCCATTTGAAGTTGAGGTGATGGCTTGTGAGGCATGGATCAATTTCTATGCATAAAGGAGAGAATTGTGCTCCAAAATGCAAGACTGCTTGAGATATTGCCGTTGGTAGAAAATATTGGCAGTCTTTAATTTTGACCCGAGACCTATTTTTTCCCCTTTTGTCCTGCTCTTGACACAGGATATAATATATTTGGATTTGCTTTGAAATTAAGATGATAGTATACATGAATTATAACTGAAGCAACCAAAGATTTTTTAGCAGATCCTTCTTTGCTGTGAAGAATTAATGCAGCACACAAAATGCTAATATTACAAAAAGGTACAATCACGTGGAATCAGGTTAAATCCGTATTGTAGACTGTACATTTTCTTACAGAAATCAGGTTCAATCCACATTGAAGCGGCTATAATATTCACGCACATGTCTATTAATTAATTTCAGTTCAGCATTTTAATTATATTATTATAAGATGATGTGATGTATGTCATGTGTGGATTTTTACGACTTTGATGATATAATTATCCAATCTCCCTTGGGAATACGATGATAGTCAATGATGAGTTTAATTGATATAGGTGCTTTTAGGTGGAATTCATTGTTACGATTTTGGTTTTCTGGTTTTAGTCATAGTGTTGAAATTGGATGTTATTGGACTAGATATAATCTGACTAAAAGTATGGGTAGGACCCCCAAGTGCAACGAAATATGAATTCTCTAGTGATCTCCACTTGTATCAATGTCACTTGACACTACTACTTCCACACAGCTATACAAGTGTTCAACCTTCACCTTTCTTACACTTCTCTGCAGATAATACCAACATCCTGAAACACCCAATTTCTAATACTAATTTCCAGCAGTTATGAGCCTTCTCGAGGTGATTTAAGTATAGAACTCGGGAGTTTTCACCCCCCTGATTTTGTATTAATAGGGGGGAGATCTACCAGACCGTGGTAGATCCCACCATGGAGATCCCCACTGTTCGGGTTGCAAAGTCAAAGGAAATTAAATATCCATGAAACTGTTTACAGTACGAGATTATCATGAAATTGCCCATCTCAGATTTGGGTTTATTTTTCTGTTTGTTGAACTAGTATTACGCCACTGCTGCCAAGGATTGTAGTCGAATCGGAGGCTGTCACTGCTGTTCTGTTTGCAGTGATTTTTTGAGTTTTGTGGTTGTAGTTGTCAGTGGTGGTTCTGAATTTGAGTTTAGTTGTCAGCGGTGATTATGGTGGGTGGGGGGTGGGGATGAGGAAGCTGATTAGTTTTCCATTTTTTTTTTCTTTTTTTCTTTTTATTATCTTCCTTTTTCTTTGCTTTTTATTGCTCTTCTTTTTTAATTAATTTAATAGTTTGGGAAAATGTGAAGAGTCGCTATTGTCCTTAAAAATGGTCACATTCGAGTCAATAGCTGAATAAACTGACTTTTGGATGGAAATTGTCCAAAAGTCCTTCAACTGTTTATTTATTTATAACGTTAGGGCGCTACTAAATATGAGAGGATCGGGACCCATTTAATGACTCTGGATGCACTTTTCCCTATTTACATTGAACAAATGTATAGAAAGGGTATAAATGACATTGTATCCAAAAATGGCCATTCTTTCGAAAATTTCAAAATTGGACATATTTCAATTCTACTACTGATTTTGGCTACTTACGTAAATAACCCTAAAGTTTTAGAATTCTCTAAGATTGTTTACATGAATTTTACAGTAGGGAAAGAAAAAATACGTGTTGTAACTCAAATTTGAGATGAGAGAACATAAAATTTTAGTAATCAGTTAGTAAAACTAATTGTAATTAGTTAATAGGACTTGTACGTCATGGACTTAGGAGTTAGTGCTTTGCATGGAATTCTACTCAACAAGAACATGGAAATAAAACATTAAATCAAAATCCACAGGATGACCAAACAACTCCGTCAGATTATCAAGTACACAACAAAAGCAAAACATAAGCATAGGCCAGTTGCAGATATAAAAGAAAGCAATAGAGATGAGAGCTTATGCACATAAGACGGTAATATTATATTAAGAACAGATTAATAGATACCATAATGAACCAATGAACAGAAAAATAACAAGCAGCATCAAAGAAGAGAAGCAATAAGCACCTTGACAGGAAAGGTTCCAGGAGGAAGTTTAGTTGTCAAAAGCTCCCTCAGTCTCCTGACAGCTTTTACCTTGTTAGCCAGTATGTCAAGCAAGGGCAATAGTTCTTCTGTTTTCAAAGGGAAATCGTGTGTCAACCATACAACAGGTCTTAGACCTTTCTTATACTCACTTTCACTTTTCGGCTCACTTGCAGCCCCTTTCTTATGTTTCTTCTTGCTGCTTTTATCTTTGGACTTTTTAAGGTCACCAGTATCTTCCCTAGGAAACTCAGATGATGATCTGCGGCTGTCATTGTGTCGCTGCTTGCTATCATCAGGTGCCAACTTTGAGAACTTCTTCAGAATCTTTGAATCATCAGGATCATCTCCAGAGTTCTTTGAACCTTTTTTATTCCAGCCAAACCAACTTTTCTTCTCTTTCGTCACACCATTGGATTCACAACTTTCATATGAACCCCTATCATAATTTTCTTGGCAATCAGTAACCTTGGGCTCCTCATCCTCACCAAGATCAGCAGAGTTTCCCATGCGAAGAGCAGAATCTAACTGCATTCTTTCATCAGCAGTCAAGACATCATCATACTCATCACGTTCACCCCCTTTCGCAATTCTATCATCATCATTCCCTGAAAAGAGCTCCTCATCAGTCATAGCACCAGGAACTCTCCTTGACTTCACGCTTACCATTACATGAAGCATATCGTAAACTCTGGCCTTCCAAGCTCCAACCATCTCAGTCCTCTCTTGTCTTCTCCAATTCAAATGGGGAACAAGCTCAGCCTGAGTAACGTCAATTCCTGGTCTATACATATTAGTTTGGGACATCAAGGCCACTTCATGAGCAACTTCAGCTTCTGATGGTTGAACACCAGCTCCCTCTAAAGCATTTGTGATTTCTTTCTCCTTATGGGCGAGCACTATCAAAGAGCCAGGAGCCAAACTTACATTGCCATCTTCTGAAGAATACCCCTCTCCAAGGAAGAGAAATGTTTGATCAGACCGTTGAATACGAAACCCATCAAACCCTGCAAGCGTCATATCTGCACGGAGATTAGAACCCCGTTTCCATATTCTATAGGTGTCTGACGGTGCAATTCTCCCAATAAATGGTATAACTGAGCTCTCAAAGTGGAAGGTTATCTCCATATAGAAGTCACGAATCCTAGATGCTGATGCCACAATCCCAGGAAGTCTACGACACCATTTGGCCCAAGCAAGAGGCTGGTATTGCCGGGCAATGATCATAGCGATGTTCTCCTCCCTATTACAAACTGCCTCTTGGAGAGCACTCCATCCGTTCTCATTCTGAAGGCTCCAATCAGCACCTGCCGCCATCAAAATCTCAGCTGAAGTTGCATCAGGAAGGCGCACTGCGAGGTGCAAAGGAGTTTCCCTGCCTGGAACATCCCGTCTGTCAATCACTGCAGACATAGCATCAGCATCCTGTTCAGCAGCCAAGGACTCAGCCTCAGTAGCCATGTCCCCCACCTTAGCCAGCATAGGAAGGGCAGCAATAATCCGTTTCAATGTGGCATAGTCACGCTGCAATACGGCCAAATGGGCAGGACTATTTGCATATTTTGACCAATCCTCCATTGAATTTTCCTCCGCTCCCACTTTCCTTAAAATTGCAACTCAAACTTTGCACAATCTTATTCTTAAAAAATACCAAAAATCATATGGGGTTTCAGCTCCTAAAAGATCCAGAAATATTGCAAAGAGCTTGTTCTAACTTCTAAACCAAAATTCCAAAATTTTCATTATACATCTTCTTCAACATTGCACAGCTTTAAGCTAAATTTCGTAACAACAAAACCCCAGCAAATCTCGATCTCAATTTCCACTATCTACCACAGTTGAATATAACTAAAAAGGAAATAAAAAAACATAAATAGCAAGTGATTAACATTCAAATAAAACAACGAAAAAACACAAGTTAGTCCGTGATTTCTTAAAAGTAAAAAAGAACAAAAAATAAAAAAATTACCTACAAAATTGAGCTGATTTGGAGAGAGAAAGTTGAAGCTGTTAAGCTTATATATCTCTCTCTCTCAAAACGATTATACATACAGGAGGCTGTATGTATAGCTCCGGCGGGGATTTTTACTTATCTGTTTACTTTTGATTTGGATTTGCTCCGTAAATGAATTTTCTGTTGGATGCTAATAGCGTGAGTTACTGTTTAGCTGTAGGTGGAAGGTGTTACATTATTTTATTATTTATTTGTTATAATATTAGTAGGTTTCCTATTTTCTATATTTTCTAGTGAGTCTATATAAATACATCTATTATGTAATTTCATTATTCAGTTTTATTGAAATAAGAAGCCTAGTTTTATTAATTTCTACATAGTATCAGAGTCATCATTCCTCCATGGATTTTGTTCATCTTATTGAAAAAAAGATTATTCTTAGCCACAACTTTTTTAGGTGCGCCCGTACAATCGTTTTCTTTTATTTTTTGCTTCGCTTTCGCTTCCATTCGCTTGCTTCTGCACTTCTTGCTTAGATTCTGGTTTGATTTCGTTTATTGTTTCGTGATTATTTGTTATTCTTTACTTTTTCCTCATCATGGCTGATCGTAAAGATGATTTTCTCCAATCGATTAGTGTGCAATTAGATGGAAAAAATTATTCTTATTGGAGTTATGTTATGAAGAATTTTTTGAGGGTTAAATCTATGTGGGTTATGTTGCGAGTACAAGAATTCAACCTACAGATAAAACTTCTGATTATGCAGAATAGTTGGATGTTTGGGAGGCCAATAATTCGAAGATTATCACTTGGATCAATAATTTTGTTGCGCACTCTATAGGTGCTCAGTTGGCAAAGTATGAGACTGCCAAAGAGGTTTGGGATCATCTGGCAAAACTATACACGCAGTCTAACTTTGCAAGATAGCATCAATTGGAGACGGGCAGATATTCGTACTCTTGAGCAGAATGATTTGAGTATTCAAGAATTTTATTCTGACATGACAGAATTATGGGATCAGTTAGCACTTATAGAGTCCACCGAATTACGAGCATTCCCACCTTACATCGCTTGTAGAGACAAGCAGTAACTGGTACAATTTCTGATGGCCATCCGTCATGATTTTGAGGGATTGCGTGGGATAATTTTACATCATTGTTCACTCCCTTCTGTTGATTCGGTGGTCAATAAACTTTTAGCTAAGGAGATACATCTTAAGTCTCAGGCAGACAAGGGGACTATCCCAACATCTACTCCATCTATTTTTGCAGTGCCTTAAAAGCCCCTAAATAATAATCAAAATAGGTCGAATTCGAAGGTTTCTCCCTATGAATTGCTTTTTATAAGAAAAAAGATCACTGGAAGGCTCGGTGCCCATTACTGTTGAATAAAGTTAAACCATTGCAACCCCATCAGCAACAACAACGACGACCTCAGAAAGCACCACTACCATCTTAGATTCTTCCATGAAAATTTGGTAATCAATCACCCCAACCTAAATAATGAAGTAGTGGCTGCACCGTCACTAGATCTGTATATGTTTGAGCAATTTCAAAAGTTTCTTGCCTCATAGCCACATGTCATGTCTGCTTCTTCTCATATAGGTTTGTCATCTTCTAGTACTTAAGGTATATCTCCCTCCTTGTGGGTCTTAGATTCTGGCACCTCTCATCATATGTCACCTAATATATCATCATTTGCTTCTTTTTCTCTCAATTCGTCTGTGTTAATTGTGACTGCAGATGGCACTCATATGTCATTAGTAGGCATTGGTTCAATTGTTACATCTTATTTGTCTCTTCCGGATGTTTATTACATTCCTAATCTCACTTTGAATCTTGTTTATGTGGTCAATTATGTGAGTTGAGATACTCAGTCTCTTTTTCTTCTTTCACTTGTTATTTGCAGGACCTGGAATCTCAGAAATTTATTGGGACAGGCCGTAGGCAAGGGGGACTCTATTTTTTGGATAAGCTCAAAGTATCGGAAGTTGCAGCTTCTAGTGTGGATTTGCCATCTTTTCGTTTGAGTCATTCGTATTCTGATTTTTATTTATGGCATTATCGTTTTGGTCATATCTCAATGTCTCGTTTACAGTTTTTAGCTTCTACTGGAGCATTATGAAATTTAAAAACTCATGATATTTCTGATTGTAGTGGTTGCAAGCTGGCAAAATTTTCTGTCTTACCATTTTATAGAATTCTTTCTTTTTCTCTTGCTCCATTTGATCTTGTTCTTTCTGATGTGTGGAGACCTTCTCTTATAACCACAAAATGGGGGTCGCGATATTATGTTTCGTTTATTGATAAATGCACTCGTTATTCTTGGATTTATCTTATAAAATGTCGTTCTGATTATCTTACTATATTCAATAATTTCAAAGCTCTTGTAAAAACTCAACATTCGGCTGTCATAAAGTGTTTTTGTTGTAATTTGGGAGGAGAATACACTTCTAATGATTTTTCTATTTTCCTTGCTTCCGATGGTACTCTTCATCAAACTTCTTGTACAGATACCCCCGAACAGAATGGTGTTGCAGAAAGGAAACACGTGCATCTTGTTGAAACAACTCGTTCTCTTTTATTGTCTACCGATGTTCCTAGTGCATTTTGGGGAAAATCAATTCTTACTACTGCTCATTTGATTAATAAGATTCCAACCTCACACAATTCAGGTTTGTCACCCTTTGAGAATTCTATGGATATGTTCCTGATTATTATTCCTTGCGTGTTTTTGGTTCTATTTGTTTTGTCCTCCAACTTCATGTCGAGCGTAATAAATTGTCCTCCCGGTCTACTTTATGTGTCTTTATAGGCTATGGTGTAGGTCAGAAATGATATTGTTGTTTTGATCCAGTCAATTAAAAATTATATGTTTCTCGTCATGTTATGTTTCTAAAGCATATTCCATTCTTTTCTATTCCAGCTAGTCCTCATAATATGACCAAGTCTGATCTTATTCTCTTTGATCCCTTCACTATTGACACTGAGGAAGCACCACCGGCTAATTTAAATAATGCATCTTGCAGGTTTCCCACCGATAGCTCAGTAGATTCTGGTACTTTGGTTTCCTGATACACATGTTCCTCCTCTTGCGACTGCCCAATCATCTCTTGAGACTGTGTTTCCTCCTCCTATTCGCCAGTCTACACGCGTTCGTAAGTCTACTAAGCTACCATATTTTTTTTACTCTTGTTATTCTAGCTCTTTTGTTTCATTTTTAGCTTCTATTCATCGTCTTTTTGAGCCCTTGTCCTATAGAGAGGCTGTTTGTGACCTACTTTTGGCAGGATGCTATAGCTGAGGAACTTACTGCTCTGCATCAAACTCGTACTTGGGAATTGGTATCTTTACTACCAGGAAAATGCGTCATTGGTTCTCGTTGGGTCTACAAAATCAAAACTAAGTCCGATAGATCTATTGAAAGATACAAAGCTCGACTTGTTGCTAAAGGTTACTCTCATGAGTATGGCATGGATTATGAAGAGACTTCCCCCCCTGTTGCAAAAATGACTACTGTTCGTATGCTCATTGTTGTTGCTTCTATTCGTCGATGACACATTTCTCACATGGATGTCAAAAATGCATTTTTAAATGGCGATCTTCATGAAGAAATTTAATTGGAGTCTCCTCCTGGTGTTTCTCACCAACCTGGTGAAGTCTGCAGGCCCGAAAAGCCATTTATGGTTTCAAACAAGCACCCCGAGCCTGATTTGAAAAGTTCTCTAATGTGATTACTTCGCTTGGTTTTCATCTTAGTCATCATGATTCGACATTGTTGTCAAATGTACTGGTGTAGGTCGTATTATGCTCTCTTTATATGTTGATGATATGATTATTACTAGTGATGATATTGACGGAATTGTATCTTTAAAGTCTGAGTTAGCTCATNTGGTTTTCATCCTAGTCATCATGATTTGGCATTGTTTATCAAATGTAGTGGTATAGGTCATATTGTGTTCCCTTTATATGTTGATGATATGATTATTACTAGTGATGATATTGACGGAATTGTATCTTTAAAGTCTGAGTTAGCTCATTGCTTTGCAATGAAAGATTTGGGCGCGCTATGTTATTTTCTGGGCAATGAGGTCGCCTCCTCTCCGAAAGGTTATATTTTATCCTAGTCCAAGTATATAGCTAATATATTTGAGCGTGCACATCTTAGTGATAATAAAGTTGTTGATACCCCTCTTGAGACTAATGCTCGGTTCTTTCTGTCTGATGGTTCTCCCTTGTCGGATCCTAGTTTTTATCGTACTATTGTTGGTAGCTTGGTTTATCTCACCATCACTCGTCCAGATATTGCACATGTTGTTCATGTAGTTAATCAATTTGTTACTGTGCCCACTACAGCTCATTGGGTTGATGTTCTTCGTATTCTAAAGTATCTTCGGGGCACTCAATTTTAGAATCTTTTACTGTGTGTACTCTGATGCTGATTGGGTGGCGATCCTTCAGATCGCAAGTTCACCACTGGCTTCTGTATTTTTCTT
>CAIGRP010031982.1:0-16361 GCA_903798385.1 Fraxinus cuspidata
GTATTCAACCATTAATTGTATTTAGTTTAGTAATTTACACTTGCATCGTAGTTGATTTAATTCTACTTAATATTATCGTTTCGATTAAGGTCATAGTAAATAGAAATCAAATTAAGTAAATCTCCATGGGAACGATACTCGGACTAAAAAAAGTCCACTTTATTACTTGTAAACGAACCGTACATTTGCGGTGATTTTCATTCGAAATATATTTTCCCATAAAAGAGATCAACAAATAGAACGAAACATTTAAAAATTACCACTAATTGAAAACGTGCATATTATCTTTGTAGGAGTTACTGTAGTTTGTTGACACACAAGAGGCAGAAAGATTGCTAGAAGAAGTAGGTTTCTGAAGATATCTTACATGGAAGTGACAGCTCCAGATTGCATTGCTGTTAGTTGCTAGAAAGAATCTTCCTAGATTCATTTGACGTATTTAAGTTCTGGACACTTGAGACACATTCGATTTGATTCTCATGCTCGAGGGAAATTAAATCCAAACATTCATAGTTGCTTCCATCCTTAAAACGATCAAATCGTACTTGGTTTGTTTTTCCCTCATTGTCAATGAATGATCTATGGGGTGTACTCACTCCAATGCCTAGGGCATTTTCATCCTGGTTTCATATAATCTTTACCACCCTTTTTCCATGACAACAAGCCTCCGACAGTTGGGACCCACAATCAAGGGAACAAGTTTCAACGGATTTATCTCTTGTTATGGCTGTTTTAAGGATGAAACTCTTCTCTTTACCATTTTCAACCTATTTTCTGTTTTTGATTTTTCAAAACATCGAAAACGCGTTCTCTTTCCCATTTTCGAAAACGTATTTTTGAAAAAAAGTTAAAAATTTATAAAAAAAACACAAAACGACAAATTTGTCGTTTTGAGTGTTTTCAGTTATAATCAAGTCAAAATTTTCAAAACTTTTTTTTTGTGTTTTCAAAATAATTTTTCAAAATGTCAAAGAGAACACATTTTCAACAATCTCAAAATGGACACTCGAATCAGAAAACTTAAAATGAATTCAAAACTCAAAACACAAAATTGAAACACAAAGAGAAAAGCATCTAAACTATTCAAACCATTTTTAAACTGGTTGGTCATTTTACATGTAATAAATTATGTTAAAGAGCCAAAAATAGAGAGCTGGTTGAAGTGTAAAAAAATTATGACAGTTTAAATTTAAAGATATTGTCTATAATATATAAGATGCTCTATAAATAAAAAGTCTCTTGAAAATATTCTTCTAAACTATTTATAAATGAGAGCCAAACATATACAATTCGATATTAAATTCATATCACAACTAAGCAAGTTTGGAAATTGTTTAATTCATAATTTATTTATTATTTTTTGTCAAATCTATTTTTATAGACACGTTTCGTAATACTTATAAGTATTGTCAGTTTATTATTTACTTATTTTAATTTACTTATTATTTAAAAATCAATTGTAATAACCTACCAAACTTGGTTGATATTATTAAAAATTTCTAATCGAGCAACCTGGAAATTCAAATGTAATAATTTGAAGAATACAAAATGTAAAATAACAAGGTTTTAATCCGACGAATAAACTCCAATTCGACCTTTTTAATTTTTTTTCTCCATTTTTTTCTTTGTCACATTTCCTCATTTGCTCTTTGAATAATTATTAGAATTCTTGTCCCATTATTTATTGAAGCAGACCCTGGCTTGCAGTTCGCCATTCGTAAAACTTTCTTTGAAAATTTATTCGATAAAATTTTACAATAATGTAGTCTCAATTAGAGTTCTAAAGCTTTGGTTGTGTTGACCAGCGGGATAGCATTTGGAGAAAGGGCTTGGGAGGGTCTTCTTTCAAACCTTATAGCGATATTGCTGCACGTGAGTTTAGTCGTAATATTTTGAATTTATTTAGTTGCTGTAGTATGAAAGTCATTTTGTTGGGAAAAAAAATCATTTCATTGAGCTTATTCTACTTTTTATCAGGAAACATGACATTGTTGAAGATCTTAGTACACTCGTAAGAAATCATATAAAATTTTCAGATCCGAAATAGATTTAGTATACGATCATCATTAAATCACGTGATTGGTGTATGATATGGCGGATCCAGCACCCGACAAGCTCTAGCGGCTATCCGTGCTGGATCGACCGATATTAATTTTTTCTATGTCAATGTACATGAGTTTTTGTTAAATATATCGTAATTTCATTTGTTCTCAAACAATTCAGTAGTTGAATTGGTTGGAGCACGTGTCAATAAGTGAAGGTTTTGAGTTCGACTCTCTAGAAGATCGATCCTTTATGTTTTGATTTAATTTTTCACCATTATAAAAAGATTAATTATTAGAAATAGTGCAACAAGCATTCTCCTTTGAAATTATTGGAAGCTTGACCACTATAGCATTTAGTTGGCGTCAAAGCCCAATATAACAAAAATATATATGTTCAATTTTAGCAAAGTAATTGATATATAGTCAATTTATTTTTCCTTTTCTTTTTAAAATTAAAACTCGACATTTTAACGATGTAGTAAATAAACCATTGACTCGATAACCTGATAATTTGCTCGGATCAACAATCGAATTGAATATGATAACTATGTTTTGAAGAGTGAAATTTTTTTACGAAGAAGAAAACTGCAAAAAGATTTAGCAATTCAGATAAGTATTGACACAAATTTTTTTTCACACATTCAACAACAAAATCTTTATCACCTTTAAAACTATAGAATAGTCATTTATTTATTTATTTATTTGCTACACTAAGATTATTAACAAATCGAACAAAGAAAGTAAGTAATTTGACCAATTTTTCAAACTTGAAATTCTTACTCGATAAATATTATTAGATTGGTGGATAACATAAACCTACACTTGCATTCGAACTACGATACAAGTAATTTCAATTCACGGTATTAGTTATCATTGTCGCTATTAATGATCAACGGTTAACGATCATCGAATTAACTCGAAATCCTAGATCCGTCTCTGATTATTATCAGAACAGCTTATTGGGAGTGTGGATGCCCGCTACATTTCATGGATGCTATTGATCACCAAACTTTTAAAATTTATTGCTTTAGTCACTAAACGTTTTATGCGTATAATTAGGAGTGACAAAAGGGTCGAGTAGCTGTCAGTTCAGCTCATCAAAACTCGGCTCATGGATGGTTCAGGTTTGTTTAGCCCGAGCCGAGTGGGCTCGTAAAAAAATGTGAAAAAAAAAAAACAAAACTCAGGCTCGTGAGCTCACAAGCTCGAGAGCATTGCTTGGCTCGTGTGCTCGTAAAAAATGTAACAAAAAAAAAAAAAAAATCGAGCTTGTGAACTCGGCTTGTGAGCTCACGAGCTCGAGCTCATGCTTGAACTAGCTCGTGGGTAGATGGGCCGAGTCGACTCGACTCGACTTGGCCCATTGCCACTGCTACATATAATGTTGCTTCTTATCACATGTCGCTTAGTTGATTTTACAAATTTAGCCCCTGTTTGGTTTTGATGAAAAGTTAATTTTTTGTATATTTTGAAAAAAGTTGATGAAATATATTATTGAAGATTTTGCTACACTCGTAAAAAACCATATAAAATTTCCAGATCCTGGACAAAACTAGTATACAATCATCATTAGATCATATGACTAGTGTGTGATCATGATTAAAAACAGCTTCTTGGGAGTGTTGATGCCCGCTACAGTTCATGGATGCTATTGGTCACCAAACTTTTAAAATTTGTTGTTTTAGTCACTAAACCTTTTTTATGCATATAACGTTGTTTTCTTATCACACCGCTTAGGGGATTTTACAAAGTTAGTCCTTGTTTGGTTTTGATAAAAGTTAAATTTTTAGTAGATTTTGATAAAAGTTGATGAAATATATAGTTGAAAAGTTGTTAAAAGTTGTGGATATTATAAAATGTATGATTAAAAATGAGTTTTAAAAAAAATAAGTTTTAAGAAATGAGAATCGAATACGAGCTCAGTGATATGTTAAATGGTGAAACTTCAAAAATGACAATATGGCTAGAAATCAATCAAATTTATATTAAATTGTAAATTGGGTTGAAATGAAATATTCAAGACATTTGAATAAATGCTATGAAGCCAAAATTTTATGTGCGATAGTTTTTTTTTTTTAAACCTTATGAATAATATCTCGCCAAGATCATTATGCACAAAATAAATAAATAATATTTATTTATTTTTCACATATTTCACTGAATTCATATATATATATATATAAATTTTTTTTTTTTTTTGAAAATCTGAATTTTTGATCCTGTAGAACTCCATAGAAGCTCACTTAGGGTTACTTCCTTACAAGCCCAATTAAAAGCCAATCTACAAGCCTTATGTGTAACCGAAGGGACCGGGCCGGATAAGGGTTATTTCCTTGGTATTTATTTACAGTAAAAACGTGGAACAATTTATCGTGAAAGAGAGGGACCGTGGCACCGAATTTTCTTGTGTTGGCGTAAGGATAACTCAAATTGGAAGGTAGAATCAGATTTATTCGTGTAAAAAGGGGTTTTATAGTTTATGTGTTGATTCGCAGTCCTTTCTTTCGAGTTGATTGTTGTGAATGATTTAAGAATTTTTTTTCCTTCCTATACGGTTGTTCATTGAGGTTAATCTTCCATAGCAACAGCTATTTTCTCAATATCTATCTTGAATTTATGATGTGATTGTTTATGGTTTTCTCCTTGCCTTTAGAACCGGCCTCGGCTGCCCCTCATTTGGAATCGGTGAAATTCCTAGGACCAAAATCAATTGGAGGCGGATTCCCCCCAGTAGAGCCCTGGTGGCTCCGCCCGTGCTACTAATTTGGTTTTTGAAATTTTTGATGAATAGAGCAGTAGTAAACTGAAACTGAAATTATAGTGACTTCTGGGTTTTGAAATTATCTTTTGCTGGTATTCATTCGAGAAATCTGAAATACGTTAAATAATCAATTGACCGTCATAGCTTGACAAAATCTTTGCTCACTCTCTCTTGTTGTTGCTGTGTAATTTTTTATTTTGTAAATATGTCAGGGTTTTGAAGAAAAGTGAGCCCAAGAAACAGATGGCTTCTTCGGATGACGAAGGTGAAGCACCACCACGTTCCGTAGGAATCTACGAATTCGTGGATGGTGAGGATGGACCCATTTCATTTGCGGAGTTACCAATTCAGTGGAAGAAAGTTGAGACTCCAGATGGGAAGCAAAAGCAGATCTTCTTACGTGGGTCCTTTGATAAAGGACTTCAGAAAATCTATAAGCAGGTTGTAGCTTGGAAGTTTGATCTTTCTAATGAGAAGCCTGAGATATCGGTCTTAACGAAAGAGAATTACTGGATCAGGCTTCTGAATCCAAGGAAGGCTTTTGAGAATATAATAAGGACGATCTTAATCACGGTGCACTGCCTACATCTTGTGAAAAGGAATCCAGGAACATCTCACAAAGCTTTGTGGGATCATCTGGGTAAAGTCTTCAGGTTGTTAATTCAGACTTTGCTACATTTTCAATATCTCTTTGTTTTATACTGCATTTTTCACATTTTTGGCCACTTGTAGCTTGTTCGAGCCCAGGCCTTCTGAAAATGATCTTATAGACCACGTTTCTTTAATCGACGAAGCTGTTAAGAGAGATGCAACATTGGCAAAATCAAAGGTCTGTACTTGCTCTTTAATATTGCCTGACTTGAAAACATGAAGAATTAACTAGTCAAGTTGTTGCAATTTCATCAAGCGCTTGTGGAGTCATAATTTATTCACTTCCTCATTTGTAAAAATGTGTGCATATTATAAAGAGGTTGATCCAGAGGAGGTGAAATCATCTGTTAGCTTGCTTGAAGGTCGTGTGGTCAAAACTCGCTCTTTCTTCCCCGCTTTTGTAGTTGAATTTTGTATCACATTCCTTCCTCTATGATTTAGTCCGTATGCATGAAGCCAAAATTTGTTTGGCATGAGGCATAAACTAAATTTTAAATTGCTTATTGTGTTTTGGGTATCGTGTTGCTTTAATGTGGTGTATATGGTGAATTATTTATGCTATAATTTTACCTTTTTTATCATTTTCTTTTTGTTCTAATTATTTATACACTGTACTGAGGTTTTTTTTAACTGTATTCTTCTAACAGCTTTTAGTTGGATTTCTCGAGGAGAAGCCTACTAAGAGGAAAGCATTTAGTGAGGTACTCTTCCCCCTCTCTCACTCATGCAAACGATAATACAACTTGATTCAACTATCAGTATTGACCACATGACTTATTTTAATCTAGGACATTGGAACTGCATCAAAGTCCGATTTTATCGTCTACGATGATATGATTGGTGAAAATGAAGATGATATGTCTGATGAAGAAGATAACTGTTTTGACACAGTATGTGCAATTTGTGACAATGGAGGAACTCTTTTGTGGTACGTCCTTGCCTTTAGCTTTGCATTTCTGTAACAATTCTGTTCAAGTAAAAATTGTTATCATGTTTGGTGTATAATAGTACCAAACATCCTCCTTCATTAGCATTATATCCTCTGTATGCCTGAAGTTATGGTTGTACATATCCTATAGTGAAGGGGAAAAATAGTCCTAACACTCTTTAATCTATTTGTTATTCTATTTTAAAAAAGAAAAATAAAAGAAATAAAATGATAAAAATGAAAAGAACACACAAAAAGTTTATTTCATCTCTAACCACCCCATCCCTCAAGCCCCAGCATCAACTCCATGTCCCTGCCACACCACCACTACTGCCGCCATGTAGCCGTCACCAGCCATCACAAACTTCCAATTTGGTAATTTAATGTTTCGATTATCCCTTTTTTTTTTCTGGTTCTATCACAGGCGATGATTGTCTACATACATACATATAAAGGAATATGGAGATGCCAAAGGGAGAGGGGAAATGTATAGATGGTTTTTAAAAATTTTAGTAATTTTTCCAGCCCAGAACTTCTAAAAAATGCACACCTTAAGTAGTTGGACTTGATGCAAAGATGTATATCAATATGTACAGATGTACAGAGCATTAATCGTTTCTTATTTTATTTGAGAATAAAATGTGGAACGGCACTTGACTTAATCTTCAGTGCTTTTTAAAATTTAAAATTTAATAGAGTTGTCTGTTTGGATTGCAAAAAGAAACTTACTTATCAGGCCAAGGGTGAGGTTTTGACATGGGCTAGAATCTTCTAAACACTAGTTTACATATGTTAATTTTGCTTTTTGTGCAGAATGTTTAGGTAAATTCTTGTTTACTTTATTACGTTAACTGTAATTTGAATGATATATCACAAATGTTTTCAAAACTAAACCGGACATTGACCTAGAAAAGTTAAAGGGCCAAGGGTCGAAAGTCGAATCCGATTATAATAAATAAGTATATTTGTATACCACAAAAATTTGACAAAGATGAGTTGATTTTTCAAATTTATTATTCTACAGTCACACTCATTATTCTACATTCAGTTTTCCTTATGTCCACTTCTAATTTTAATAGAAATCAAGCAAAAAATTAAAAATAAAATCAAATGAAAAAGATAGAATAACTTGTAATGAAAATAGAAATCGAATTATGTTCGGTTTTAAACCTTTAAACATGTAAAGTCATCCCGCATAGTGAACAAGTTTCTTATAAAATGAGTGGTGGATGTATTAGTTAAGTTCTGGAGTCAAGAATTGAATTCTAGGCCTTTAACTGCTTTAGCACATTAGTATATAAAATTTGTGTTCCTAATGAAAACCCTAGCCGGCAAAACCGGTGCCTGTTAAATCGGTTAACTGTTGAACTGTTTTTTGCTGCTTTTTCCTCAGTTTTTTGTTATGGTGGTTATAGACAGTTACTTAACTGGTTTAGTGGCTGTTCCTGAATGAACAGGGTGTCTGTTTCGGCTCAGTTTTGAAAACATAGTATATCTCCATAGTGCATTTTGTTGTCTTTGTTATTAAATGTTATTTCTTGAGACATTTTGCATTATTTTCTATTGTTTGATGAACTGCTTTCCACTTTCTGCAAATAATAAATTCGGCTTATCTTCTCTCTTATAACTATCACTTGTCGGCTTGATCAGTTGTGAGGGGAAATGCATAAGGTCATTTCATCCTACCGTTGAGGATGGTGCTGATTCTGAATGTTCGTCTCTTGGCTATGCCCATGCAGAACTGGAGGTCTACTTTCCTCCTATGTTGATTACCTTTTTGCCTGCTCTTTTTCTTAAAAATTTTTGTTTCCCTAATGAATTTTGCTTCAGACATTGTATGTTTCAATTTCAGGCAATGAAAAACATCGATTTTTATTGTAAGAATTGTGAGTATAAGCAGCACCAATGCTTTGCTTGTGGGGAATTGGGGTCTTCTGATGAATCATCTGGTGCTGAGGTATGAGTTTATTTGAAAATGTTGGACCATCACTTGTTTGGTTTTTGTAAAGTGACACTTGTTTAATTCTCGTGAAAATGGTAGCTTTGTAGTTTGTATGAGACACACTAGATGTTCATTTGGTACAACGGTTGTGAGTAGTGTTTTGAATCAGCTTTTATTAGTAGTTTTTCCATCTTCCTTTTTTGTATGCTTGAACTTTCTGCAATTTACAGAAACAATAATTATCTTCACATCTCAAGTTGACCCATTGTTGTGAGTTTCCATCTTGTTGTTAGTATTATCTTTGGGTCCTGTTAACTTATCTGCATCTGAATCATAAAGATGTTGTCAAATTCCTATGTTAGTTTTTAGCTCCCTATGGCCTTGCATTCTTCTATATATTCTTGTCCCGATATTTTGCAGGTCTTTCGTTGTGTTAATGGAGCTTGTGGGCACTTTTATCATCCTGGTTGTGTAGCAAAACTTCTCCATAAGGGAAATGAAGCTGCAGCAGCAGAACTCCAAAGAAAGATCGCTACTGGGGAACAATTTGCATGCCCCCTTCACAAATGCCATGTCTGTAAGGAATTAGAAGTGAAGTCTGATCGTAAATTGCAGTTTGCTGTATGCAGGCGTTGTCCTAGGGCATATCATAGAAAATGTTTGCCAAGGTGTTACTAAACTCTTTTTGAAATTTATTTGAGACAATGATCCAATCTTGTGGTCTCGTTTAGAGTTCTAAAGTTTGGTTACATTGACCAGAGAGATTGCATTCGAAGATGACGATGAAAACATTTTACAAAGGGCTTGGGAGGGTCTCATACCGAACCGTATATTGATTTATTGCTTGTGAGTGTTTGTGCAACTTTCTAAATTGAATTTACTGGTAGTATGCAAATCATTTTTATTGAACTAATTGATCCTTATCAGGGAACATGATATTGACGAAGATCTTTGTACCCCGGTTCGAAATCATATAAAATTCCCTGGTTTTGAGCAAAAGAATAAGAAAAATCAACCATTAGAAGCATACGGCGAGCAGAAAGAAGTGACAAAGCAAAGAAATTTTGCTTTAGAAGATGCTGCTGGGAAGAAAAGTGCTGCAAAACCGTCAAAAGGGGTTGAAAACTTATCTTCGGCAGTAAAACAGGGCTATCTTTCACAAAAGAGGGGGGATAAATTGTCTGGACAATTGTCTTTTAAAAAACAGAAAGTGGCTTCAAACAACAGTTGTCCGGAGAAACCAAATGAATCTACTGTCATAGAGGACAGGATATCTTTGGGGGAGCAGTTATTTGCCAGATTTTATAGTACAGATTCGGACTCAGTTAAGTCAAGACAGGTGGAAAGAGTTGATGGTGAAGAGGAGTTAAGTCAGAAGTTTAAGCCTAAAGGAACAAACAATTTGTTGAACATTGATGCCGAAGCAAAGAAAAGGTAATCTTCCTTTATGTCCCATGGTTATCACTCACCCGGAGAGACCAGGGCAACACTGTACGCACAACCACGTTAGTACGCAATGCAATTTCTATTATTAATATTGTTAATATTATTGTCGAGCAGAATATTGGCTATGATGAAAGATGCTTCATCCTCAGTAACTCTTAAAGAAATTAAAAATAGGCATAAAGCACCATCAACACATATCCATTCTTCAAAGTATGCGGTAGACAAGAATGTAACCTTGGGGAAGGTTGAGGGTTCAGTTGAGGTATATGTTCAAGATTTTTTAGCCTTGTTATGATTATTTAGTTTCATTGTAATTTTAATTCATGTGAGTTTACAGGCTGTACGTGCAGCTTTGCAAAAAATGGAAGCAGGCTGTGTTACAGATGCAAAATCCGTTTGTGGAACTGACCTTCTCTACCAAGTGATGAAATGGAAGGTAATTGTCCAAGCTCAATGCTTAATTTTTGGTGGTGTGTTTTTTATTGTCTTTGGATCCATAATCAATGATGGATTATATATCTTATGTGAAATTTCTTTATTTTTTGTTTGAGCTGTCTTATATTGGTGAAATTTGACTTCCCAAATTGTATAACCTTGGATGATCTCTCCACTTACTGGTTTTCAGATGGATGCTCTAATGTAATAAAGTTTTTCTGGGCTACATTTCTCTAATTTTCCTATAGATTGATAGGCTTGAAATCTTCGTTTTGCTCTGGGTAGCTAAAAGAGTACTGTATATTCATGATGCTCCCCAAAAGTGAATTTCTATTAATTATTTTTACCTTGATAACTGAAAAAAGGTAGTAACTACAATGACATAACTTGGAAGCCACAAAATTTCATGAAGCAGCTAAACCTGAAACCTGAGTTTGAGCATTGTTTAGTGTCACATAACAAATTTACTTGGCTTACAGTTGCAGCAGCAGAAAGGCTGGTGACTGCTCTATTTGCTGACAGTCTTGTATTGAGTTTTTCACGAATTATCAATAATAATTTATAAATCCACCAGGGATTTACTCTGATTTGTATCCTTCAGAACACCTATTAAGATATAGTCATCATAGGCGCTATTCACTTGTATACTTTTCATATTCGTTGATGGTAGAAGAAGATGGTCACTGCTTATTGCTTACTGGGTGTGATTATCACTATTCCGTGTATATAAAGATGATATACCCAATGTTAGCTTAATGGTCAAGGATAAAAATGTTTGTCGGTGGAAATAATATCTTTTATTAAGTATACTGGACCAAAATATATCTGTCATTTATAACTACTTTGGCTTAAAAGGTTTAGCTGTTTCTTATTGTTTGAGCTGGTTCTGGACTTCCCTGAGATTGCAGTGACATTTGTTTTTATGGAAAAGAATGTTTTGGCCTGTGTTGTGATAGGCAGAATGACATGCCATTCAAATTCAGTTAATATCGAAGTGGGCGTACAATGATTTTTGTTTCGTGTTTATATAGTTTGTATGAAACTGTTTGCGATTGTGCATTGGACCATTACACATGGTTTCTTCTTCTTAACAGAAACTACCCATGCACTTCAAATTTATGATGCTCTTTGCAGCTTGTTATTGGTTTTCATATGGTGTTTCTTTCCTTTAGTGCTCTGAAGCTCGTCGTTTTGGGGGCCGTGCTTTACGGACATGCTACTTCATTTTTGCAGGACAAGCTTAAAGTGTATCTTTCTCCATTTCTGTATGGCATGAGGTACACATCCTTTGGTCGCCACTTCACCAAATTGGACAAGCTTAAAGAGGTAAGTTCATCTTTTTTTCTTTTTATTTATTTTATCATTTTTAAATAAGATATTTTAGGTTGACTTGTCTTATTTTCATTTTTTACACATTCAAGTTTTCTGCTGCAAAAACTTCTCAGCTTATTGAACTCGCAGAGTACATGATTATTTTTGTACTGACCCTTATTCTTGAGAAAGGAGACACGTTCATCGACTTTCTATGAGCCATGAATTACTCTGTTGCAATTAAGGCAATTTTTAGTGAACGAGAACTTTTAACGTATGGGTTTTTTTTTTGCACCCACCTATTCTATAAACAATGCACATGTGCATATTTGCGTATACAAGTTTTTGTCATCTCTGTGTGTTAACAACATTGGATATGGATCCTACTTTCTATTACTCTTGAAGCTGCATGTTTAGTATTTAGTGACTATGATGGTGCTAAAGGTCCTGTGCTTCTAGTAGGCGTTCCATCAATATCTTTTCCATTGTACAAGGTTTGAAATGGACTTTTTTATTTATCATAAAACATGCTGATGATCTACTTTCCCTTGCAGATAGTTGATATTCTCCATTGGTATGTTAAAGATGGTGACATGGTAAAAGCCTTATTTATCCTTTTATCATGAAATGGGCTGTTTTGTGTGGTTTTACTGATTTACTTCTGCATTTATTTTCTTTATTTGTTGGTTGGGTTCTCTTGCTACTCGGATCTTCAAGTACTGCAAATTTGGACTGCACCGAGGAAATAAATTTTCATTCGTCCTGAAAAGCACTGTTTAATTTTCCTATAAAGCATGAGAATTGAAATAATGAAGATATAGGTTATGTATAGCTATGATAAAATACAGAAGTTGAAGTTATTAATTCGATTGCTTCCTCTTTATGAATGGGTAAATGGAATGTTTAGGTTTTAGTAATGAACATGCAACATCAGAATTACAGGAGTAGCAAAATATCAGGGAAATATGATCTTTGTATGACTACAATATCAAGAGGGATACCTGTGGAATGGGATTTCAGGTTCTACTTGAGTTACCCTACCTTTCATTCATGGTGCAAATTTGTACTTGAGAGCTTTTGATAGGTATCGTATGCTTTACAATTTTTAAATTTCTTCTGTTGATAATTCTGCTTTTACTCGAAGTTTCAAACTTCTTAATGCTATAGAATTTGGGCTGCTTCATATTAACTTGAAATCTATTATCTAAGTGAGCTATATTAAAACCTTTATTTGTTATTGCTTCTATTTGTAACTTCTTATTTTATGTTATTCTTTTGTATCAGGTTGTTGATTTTTGTTGCGGTTCGAACGATTTTAGCTGCCTTATGAAAGAGAAGCTTTATGAGATGGGAAAGACTTGCTCTTACAGGAACTATGACATTGTACAGACAAAGGTGCTGTCCATATTCACCACCATATATAATTATGCACACTGTCATTAGTAAATGAAAATGTGAATGAAAGATAATGATTTGTAGTTGCTGAAAATGCTTTTAGTGCCTTTTTATGATTTTTAAGCTAAACCATTAGGGACCTTTTCTAGTTGCTTTTATGTGTTACAATGATGAAAAATATGCTCGTTGAGCCATGTTATGGTTGATAACTTTAACCATCTCTAATATAGTCCGCCTCATCAACTTGGCTCTCCTTGGTTCTTTTTGGAACGCTATTTAGAACCACTAGTGTTACCAGTCTAGGTGGTATTAAGTGACATTATATGAGAGGTATAATTAAATGAGACACATAATTTTACCTTTAATTGAGTGTAACACATAGTGCCACTTAGAGTTGTGTTTTAGCACTAGTGGTGCTAGATAGTATTATTCTTTTGAAAATAGCCATGATAAATTGCTCTAAACTTTATATTCTACATATTTTCTACTGCAATGACGTTGTTTGGATGGTTACGTTACCTTTGCACATCAGCTAAGCTTATATTGTGAATAACTCTTCAATAAACACCTATACCCGATGTATAGCACGCATCTTATGAAAATACAATTTATTTTTTGTATTGATCATTTTTTCACTAGCAATTCCCCTTTATAGGTAGCACCATGGCCTACCGAGATTTTTGATCTTCAAGACTCGTGAGGGTTATATGAATTTTTTTATATGGTTCTTATTATTGTTGCCTACATTTTTCTTGTGATACAATTGACGCATTTGAAATGTAATCTGCAATTGAAAAAATCCACTGTCCAAAATTACTTGGATGCAATAATGATGAAAAGCTGATCCTGAAGTCTGTCACATATCTATGGCTAGATTGATTTTTGCGTCTTTTATGGTACAGAATGATTTCAATTTTGAGAAGAGGGATTGGATGGAAGTCCAACCAAATGAGTTGCCACAAGGGTCGAAATTGGTGAGAAGCACTTCTCTATGTGCACAATTTGTGTTCCATGAACAAATTCTTTACAATTGATTTCTATTTTTGGTCAGATCATGGGGCTGAACCCTCCCTTCGGAGTTAATGCAAGTCTTGCAAACAAATTTATCGATAAAGCACTTGAGTTTAAACCAAAACTTCTAATCCTTATTGTGCCACAAGAGACACAACGGTATTTATCTAATATTTTTTCTCTTTACCTTACCCCTTGCCTCACCTCCCCGGTTGCGTGTGCCATTCTTTTTCGCCCATTCTGTGAGGAGCTTCCCCAATTTCATTTTTTATTTTCATTTACCAGATTGGATAAAAAGGACTTTCCATATGATCTGATTTGGGAGAATGATCAAATGCTATTTTTTTTTTTTTTTGAGATATTTTCTGTCTATTTCAGTCCTTTTATTTGCCCGGATCTGTTGATGTAAATGACAAACAAATGGAGGATTGGAATGTGAATGCACCACCACTATACCTTTGGAGTCATCCAGATTGGACACCTAAACACAAGGATATTGCTCAACAACATGGGCAGTTGTCCAAGGATCAAAAGAAGTCTCCCTTGCAGGAACCCCGGTTAGAGAATGTCTCTGATGCTCCAGGGGAATGGAATAATCTAGATGAATATTCTGTGCACCAGGGTGATGATAGGAATCTGGGTAATAGACGAGAACACCGGGAACAAGAAGCAAGGGTGACTACAAATCACAATGAAGAATTGCCACATGACATCTCTGTCACTGAAGGGGATAGGAGTTATGGGCACCAGAAGAATCAATCTGAAGGAAATTCAGAGGAGTTTCGTGGCAAAAGTAAAAGGAAAAGGAAAACAAGACAGGCTATGTCTCTGGATGACAAATCCACTGGCAAGCATTCTGTCTCCTGCAAGCCTTACCCTAACGTGGATGGTGGCAGATTATCTGATCACTGTTCACCGAAATCTCATGAAAGACACTCTCACATGGATGTTGGGATGGAAGATGACAAGCATTCTGGGAGTAGTAGCTTCTCTGTATCACGCTCCTACTCACAAACAAGACATGGTGAAAATCTGGATGATGATTTGGTTAGGAAGTACCTGGTGCATAGTGAGGAGCCTTATCCGAGTTTGACCAACAGGCGGTCCCACACTCCTAATCCTGAATACGGGTTTAGGACCTCAGATCCATCTCTGGGCTATCCAAGAGGGACCACAGACACCCATATTTATAGATCTTATGAGATGGAGAAGTATGGGAGGGATGCAACTATCCATTCAAATGTAAATCTGCCCGTAAGACGTGATCATCCTCATTCTTGGACTCCAAATTATACACCCAACCCTGGTCCTGGGTATCATCCTACATATGGACAACCAGTTCCATCAGGTAACTCCACTTATGGTGGTATGAATACCTCTACAATGCAACGATATGCTCCTCGACTGGATGAGCTAAACCATGGAAGGATTAATCATGTGAGGTCAGGACAGCCTTTGCAAGATATGAGTGGGGTATTCCGCCCTCCATTTCCAAGGCCTGGATCATTCGGCTTTGTTCCTGGACCTCATCACCCATTTCCTGAGCAGAATTCTTCAGGTTGGCTTAATGAGTAGGTATTCCTGCTGTCCATAGTGTTATTAAGATGTTTGGTCTTTTTCATCATTTATAGTCTCTCCAGTTAGTTGACTCAATTCTAACTGTTGGGGTTTCTTTTGGTTATAATTAACGTTGACATAAACAATAGCTGTTACTAAGCACTGCATTAGATGCTTCATATCATCTCATCTCTGTTCATAATGGTATTTCTCTACATATAGAATCATAGATGTGTTCATGCTGCATTCGGCCCCTTCTACGGTTCTCTCCTTTCTCATCATCAAGCTTTGGATATCGTGAGAATTGGCGTGCCTTACGTCATTGGATTCTCTATGGGTTCCGTGAATATTTTTATGGTAAAAGGACAATGGGACGGGCGGACTAATTAATAGGAGACTGTTCTCTATTGTGACTGAGCTGCACGAATATCGTCTTGTATTCTTCTACGACGAAGTGAACCGAATTACATCCTGCACAAATACCAGCTAAAGAATTGAAACGTGTGATAAAATTCAAAGTTTCTAACTTGGATGTTAACAGTCACAGTTTACGACCCCAGTCTGGCACTCTACGAATAGTTGAATACTGTGTAATTGAACACTCGAAAACAAACATGGACCTCGAGATCCAGACCACCATCGAGTTATGGATCACTGCAGTTGCATCTCTAATTTACTGCTACTGCATCGGTGCCCGTCTTCCCAGTGGCGCCGCCTGGTTACTATCTCTCCTCCGTGTTCTATCTCTTCACCACCCTCCCTCTCCACCTCTCTACCGTACACCTCAGCTTCACTTCCATTTTCTACGTTGTTCCCTCTATTCTCTACCCCCCCCCCCCCCCCCCCCCCCCCCCCCCCCCCCCCCCCCCCCCCCCCCCC